>OVBE01013637.1:2481-12578 GCA_900406425.1 Iberis pinnata | reverse complement strand
TTCGTAATTAATATTTATAAAGAGTTATAAATCGGTACGAATTCCAACAGATAGGTTATCGTTATCATTGGGTTGTTAGAGCTTTTCTAGACATATCTCTCTGTAACTTTTATTGGTCGGACAACTTTCCTTCCTCTAAGTAGGAATACCGTCGTTTTAAGGGATTAAATCATAGATCGGTAGTAACGTGCATAGATAATGCGAGAACTAAACACATCAGTCTCTTCCGGTTCGATAATAGGTTGGGTGATAATGAAGAAATCAAAGCTTTGATCGAAGATGTTTGGAACACAAACCCTGCTCTATCCATTGTATCCAAAATAAACGATTGTAGAGCCAATATTATTGCTTGAAAGAAGGACCAGAACGTTAACTCCTCTACCATAATTAATGAAACATAACAACAATTAGAGACTGCACTCTCTGAAGATCCACTAAATCCTCAGCTCATTGGGCACTCACCTATATATTCAAAGGTATGTACAATGTCCCACAAAAACTATTGATCTTTCCCGCGATTATTATTTTTGTATTCGTTATCATACAAAGATCAATTTTCTAATTGCTTATAAACTAAAAAAGCCATATTTGTGCAAAGTATAATAAGTTGGCATATACTATTACAACACTAACAAGAAGTACAAAAAATTAGAAAACACTTTATATATAGCATAGCATAAACTATCGAAAACATACATGAAACTCGATGCAACAAAGATGTCAAATTCACCTACAAGATAATCAGTTGGAGTAACCACGAGAAACATATGTTTTAGCACGGATAAAAGAGAGGAAGCAACATTTATGGAGAAGGCGAGAGAAGAAGTGATAATTGTAGAGGAAAAAAATGACAAGAAAAAAATAATTTTATTTAAAATATAAATATTATAGTTAAGAGTATAATTTAATAAATAGTTTACCCTAGAGTTAAGTAAGGGCATGTTCGTTTCCTGTCTGGATATTGTATCCAGATACTTCATCCAGCTACGCTTTTCAGATGCAGTATCCAGATGATGTTCGTTTCTGTTTTCGATTTTGTATCTTGATACTGCATCTAGATACAATTATGTTTGTTTGTGTATTTGCATTAATATTTAGATACGTTTAAATATTAATTAATAAAATTACTAAAATGATATTTTTGGCGGGAAAATGCGTTTTCACAATTTTATTTTTTGCGAGAAAACGTGGTTCTGTATTTTTGACGGGAAAACGCGTTTTTGTGAGAAAACATGTTCTAATAGAAAAAACGGGTTTTCGCATTTTTGGTCGGAAAATAAGTTTTCGCATTTTGGCTGGAAAATGAGTTTTTAGTTTTTGACGGGAAAATACGTTTACGTGTTTTTGGCGGGAAAATACGTTTGTGTTTTTGGCAAGAAAATGTGTTTCCGCATTTTTGGCACGAAAAAACGTTTTCGCGTTTTTGGCGAGAAAATGCATTTACGTGTTTGTGGTGAGAAAACATGTTTCGCGCTTTGGCTGGAAAATGCGTTTCCGTATTTTTTACAATTAAATAATTAAATACGGTTTAACATTTTTGCATAAAAACACGTTTTCCGTGTTTTTCTTGCGGGAAAACACATTTTTTATTTTTTGTCGAAAACAAATTCTCGTGTTTTCTGTGAGAAACACGTTTATGCGTTTTTAACGAAAAACGTGTTTTAACATTTTGACTTAAATAATGATATTTTAGACATCTGAAATTTTTGGATGAGTTTAGGTTCATCTCAACCATACATACAAACTCATCCAAAATATCCAATTATTTTGGATGCACTTTGCATTTGTATTCAGATGCAGTATCCAATTAAGTTACAAGTTTCGACTAAACGAACATCATCATGCTTTTGTAACTGGATACTGTATCCAGTTAACCAAACGAACATGCCCTAACCTATTTAATTACCTTAAAATTATATAAATTATGTCCCTACATAAAATAAACGAAAAATTATATATGAAAAAAAAAACTTAAAGAACTCATAATGTATGTACATCATGCAAACCCAAAAGACGAGAAAATCTAAATCATCCAAAACATACATGAAACACAATCAAATGAAGATGTTAAATTCATGGAAAATATAATTGGTTGGAGTATCCACGAGAAACATATACTTTAACACGGATAAAAGAGAGAAAGCAACATTAGGGTGAAGGCGAGAAAAAAAAGTGATGATTGTAGAAGAAGAAGAAAAAGACAATGAGAAAAAAACAACATATCTAACTGAAACAAAATCATAATTTAGAGAAAAAATTGTAAAACGAGAACACAAATAAAAGAAAGACAATTGAAAATGCATACGACTAATCAACCAATTTAACAATAAAACTATGATGAGTCCTCAACAAACCGAATGCAAGAAAAAAAGATAGTGAAAATTTTGAGAGCAGAAAGAAGACGTATGAAATAAAGATCGCTCACAAATTGATTAAAAAATTTAGTGAACATATCTTTTTCGCCGGCTACCAATAGCTACAAAAAAAATTAGAAGAAAAAAAATTGATGAAAAGAGACTTGTAAAGGCCAAAAAAAGACAAAATAACTCGCATACTTTATTCAAGGGTCCTTACTAACAAATTATACAGATATACCTAAAAATGTATAAGGAAAAAACAAAAGCAAACCACATAAAATAAAAGTCGATAACAAAAGAAACAGCACTAAAAATTTCAAATACGAAGAAAAACACATAAAAAACATAATAAAATTATATACAAAAAGATATGTGAATTTTTACGATTAAAGTAACTAAATATATATAACTCGTTCAAAAGGGCGGAACAACCACTAGTTTAGTATTTATATCTAGTCAAAATTTATCGATTTTATTCTATTTACTTGACTTTTCTTAGTTAATATATGTACTATCTCTATATCCATTGTTTTTACAAAATTATCTCCAAACAGTTTATACGATTTATCCAAGATCATATCATCACATAATTTGGTTTAGTTCAATTTGATTGGTACAGTTCAGTTTTTCCAAATTAAACCCTATATATATTAGCACAATATTAGATATAAAATATGTTGCAATAGCCGCTCCGTTCCGATACAAATTCCATTTGATTTTGTGAAACCCAACTTGGCTAATTCGTGAACTGAACCAAATTTTTTATAATTATCCCGACAAAATCTGAAATCAAATCGAGAACCAAAATGGGTTCCTACTCGTTGGGACTCGTTTCTCAAAATTAAGCTACCTAACAAAACGATAAGTCACGATGTCGTTTTCACTGTTTTTAGTATTTAATTCAGAAAACTGTTTCTCTTTTCACCAACTTGCCGGTTATTTTAGTAGAGACCGTCGACAATGATCTCCTCCGGCACTACTTCGGATCTTCCCGGGAAACCAAAAACTCAAAAACATTCAACATTCCTCAGAAATCGGACATTATGGCGGCTTCAACGAACTCTTTCTTTGTCAGTAACCACACTAAAGCCCTTACCTTTAAACCCAAATCCAATTCCCAATCATTTCTTCACCTCACCAAACCATTCACTGTCAACTTCACCACCAGAATCAACTCCGTTGCAACTCGATACGATTCCTTGACGACGACGCAGATTCAAAACGATGATAAACCTTACAATTTCGCTGGAGGTCCAGGCGCTTTACCTGAGAGAGTCTTACTTAAAGCACAATCTGAGCTTTATAACTGGCGTGGAACTGGTATGAGTGTCATGGAGATGAGCCATCGTGGGAAAGAGTTTCTTTCAATCATACAGAAAGCCGAATCAGATCTCCGTAAACTCCTCGACATCCCTCAGGAATATTCCGTTTTCTTTCTACAAGGCGGCGCCACCACTCAGTTCACCGCTTTGCCGCTTAATCTATGCAAATCTGAAGATCTAGTCGATTACATTGTTACCGGATCATGGGGAGAGAGAGCTTATAAGGAAGCTCAAAGATATTGCAATGCCAAAATGATTTGGTCTGGAAAATCAGAGAACTACACTAAAATCCCATCCTTTGATGGATTGGAACAGAATCCACATGCCAAGTATTTGCACATATGCGCAAATGAGACGATCCTTGGAGTGGAGTTCAAAGATTATCCAGTTCCTAAGAACCCAAATGGGTTTTTAGTAGCTGATATGTCTTCAAATATCTGCTCCAAGCCAGTAGATGTATCCAAGTTTGGTGTGATTTACAGTGCACAGAAGAACGTTGGTCCTTCTGGTGTCAGCATCGTGATAATAAGGAAAGATTTGATCGGAAATGCGCGTGATATCACTCCAGTGATGCTTGATTACAAGACTCACGACGAGAACAGCTCCTTGTACAACACGCCTCCGTGTTTCGCGATTTACATGTGTGGTCTCTTGTTGGAAGATCTGTTGGAGCAAGGTGGATTGAAGGAAGTGGAGAAGAAGAGTAAGAGGAAAGCTGACCTGCTTTATAACACCATTGATGAGAGCAGAGGGTATTACAAGTGTCCTGTTCAGAAGTCTGCAAGGTCTTTGATGAATGTAGCTTTCACATTGGAGAATTCTGAATTAGAAGCTGATTTCTTCAAGGAAGCTGCAAAGGAGAAGATTTTGCAGCTCAATGGACATAGATCAGTGGGAGGGATGAGAGCTTCTATTTACAATGCAATGCCTTTGGCCGGAGTCGAAAAGCTTGTTGCTTTCATGAAGGATTTCCAGGCTAAGCATGCTTGATTTTTCATGTCATCTGGTTGAGTGAGTATAAGCTTTGATGCTTCTTACTGAGTGTTTATCTGTTTCGTCTTCATGTACTCTGAATTCCGATTGCCTGTTCAGTAATAAATCTTCAGCGATGCTTGAATTTAAGTTCAAGCATCAAGAAAGAATCATCTACACTTTCGATGTTAGATTCGTTTACTTGAGACTCTAAGTTGACACTGAAGAAGATGAACCAAAAATTCCCCAGAAATCAAAACAATTAACAAACTTATTGATGAAAAAGCAAATGCATACAAGGATCTCATGTTTGGTGCAGTTAGTTAGTCTCTCCTTTCTCTGTCTCTCCTGATGAAATTGATGGTCCTGTTTTCAACAAGTATGTAAAATAGCAGTTTCAGGTTCAAATCCAGCTAAGTGTGTAACTTACCGTTAGATATTGCCGCTTTGTAGCCATCAGCTACATGTCGAAAGAACTCTTTAGTAGCATCTGGTAAATTCATTGAAGAACAAGTCACTTCAAAACCCGAGCAAGACAAGCACTGAGCAAGAAGACTATATAATAATCAGCAAACTCACCGTATTTCATTGCCAAAGATGGGTCTTGCTCATCAGTTACCCTAATCAGTTTCGCAGGATTTCCAGCTACCACACTTCAAAAAACCAAAAAGAATGTTGTTTATCACTACACAAACAAACCTTCAATGATTATTCAGATGCATTTTCTCTTTCGTACCTATGTGGAGGAACATCCTTTAGCACAAGTGAACCTGCAGCTACCATTGCTCCAGCACCTATGCTTATATTGCCAAGTATAGTCACACACGCTCCAAGCAATGCACCCTCACCTATTTTTGGGTGGCGATCGCCTGTTTCCTTCCCGGTTCCTCCTAAAGTTACTCCCTGTGATAGTGAAAATTTAACTAGACTTTACTAATACTGGAAAATCATGATCTCGGCATCGAACTTCGAGGCAATGAGTTGAAGAAGAGATGATTACATGCAAGATTGAGACACGGTTGCCTATCACAGCGGTTTCACCAATGACCACTCCAGTTCCATGATCCAGCAATATACCCTCCCCAATTCTTGCGGCTGCTAAGCAAAAAGATAACATTCAATTCACCGGTGAACCTGATCAACTAATCTACAAGAGAAGAGAAACTGAGAATGTTCCGCTATTTTCTTACTAGTTGAGAAGGAGATATGAAACTCAAACAATTACCTGGATGTATGTCAATTCCAAAAACCTGAGAGAAAACAAATCATAGATCAGGACATTGAGCTAAAATATGCAACCGGAGACTACTAAATTCAGGAAAATGATCGCCAAAAACTACCTCGCTTATTCGGCTTTGCAATGCAAGAGCCAAAAGTTTTCGCCCTTCCTTCCACAGTTTATGTGCAACCCTATATGCTTGCAACGCATGATAGCCCTATAGATCACAACTTCTAGATGAAATGCAAGTGGCTAAACCTCTAAAGAACTCACTCAAAGATTTACCTTGAGGTGTAAAATAGCAGAACTATATGATAGACAAGCAGGATCCCGGTCTTTAAATGCCTACAACCATTGAAACAGATAATCAAACAGCCTCAAAAGGAATAAAGATCATGTTTTTGAGAGGTCTTTTACCTGAAGATCATGGCGAATCGAACTCTGGATACCTTTGTCATGCATCATAACACCATTAAATATATCCAAGAGTTGAGTTGCTAACAAAGTTGGGTTATGGAGACGGTTGGCTAAAACAAACCCTAAAGCTTGCTCTAAACATTCATGTGCTAAAATGCCTGCATATAAGAAGCTACTCAATATAGGCTCCTTCTCTGCCTGTAACCACACACAAAAAAAAAAAGAGATTCGTCACTGTAAGATTACAATTAGAAGCATAGAACACTAGCACTAATATCTTTCTTGTAATCAAAACTACTTTTAGAGTTTGAACAGTTAACACTCACTCAAACATGAAAGAAGTACAAATGTGGTGATGATCAATGGAAGGATTACAATTCCGAGTCCTATGTTTGGGTGGATGGATTAAAAATCAAAGCTTTCACAAGATTAAATTATTCAAAACCCTAATGGACTCGGTTACTACTCAAATAAAATAAACAATAAAAAAGAAAAAAACGCTGAGATTAAACATGGAGACTAAAAACAATAAGAATCTTTTTGTTCCTTGTTGAGAATGAGAATCGATGATACAGAGAAAGTGTTAGGATTGAGTGGAAACCTCAAGCTTAGCTTCTTCTCTTATAGCAAGCCAAATAGGATCGGAGCCAGAATCCAACAAAACCGAGTCAAAGTTAGACTTGTTCGTTCCCTCAGAGTAAACCCTCTCAAAGGGAAGTTCATCGCCGTTCATCTATTGAGAATACAATTCTCGAAGGAGAAGAAGAGAACCACAACTCTCACCACTAAAAACCCTGTTTGATTGGACAGAACAGCAAAAAGGAAACAACTTTAATGGATACGATGCGAAACTCCCTTTTGAAACAGGTCCTTGAATTCACTCTAGTTTCAGTTTCAGCTTCAGCAGATGTTGATCAAAGTCTTGTGTTGGTGTCCGCCGGTTCAAAATTGTACTATCAAAAGTACTTTAATATTAATATAATAATAAAACCTTTTCGCTTTCGGCCTTATCTTGACGTGACCGTGATTGAGTCCAAGTTCTTAATGTAGTTGATAAGGGTCTTATGAAATAAATATTCTTTTTTTAATTTTTTAATTCAAGAGGACGTTGAATAATATTCCCTCAGTTTCATATTAGTAGTTTAGGTGAATGGGATCTTAATTGTATTCCTATGAACATTGTACAAGGAAGAAAGAGACCCACAAATGGTGCTCTCTTGTAGTATTTTATAGTCTAGATATATATTATAGATAGAGCCAGACCTAAAACAATACATATATTTTCGGCTTCTTATAATTTTGGATAAAACTATATAAATTAGAGGGATTTATTGAAATACCAAAGTTAAAATTCCAAAAATATCACACACTCCCAAAGTTTCATAAATACCACACCCTTCCAAATGTTCTAAAAATATAAAATAAAAATGGAACTTTAAGGGTTTAAAATTTAAAATTTTGGGTTTGGGTTCACTAAATAGAGGTTATAGTTTAGTTTTGAAGGGTGTAGGGTTTGGTTTTTGGGTTTTATGATTCAAATTATAAATTTTAAAGCTATTTCAAATTTGTGGTATTTTTGGAATAAAAACATTTGTATGGTATTTTTGAAATTTTTGAGAGTGTGGTATTTTTGGAATAATCATAATTTTTTGTGATATTTTAAAGAATTCCCCTATAAATTAAAGATGAATTTGTGAAAAAGACAAAAAATCTAATATTAAAAAACAATAAATCATTGTTAGTATCGAAGATATATATTTTTAACAAATTTTATTCATTATTTATTTTTGTTAATGTTTCATATTTTCATTTCGTATTAGATCTCAAATTTCTCAAATCTGAACCTGCTTATAGAAATAGCTTTTCTACCCATTTGCTTTGTAGGTTTATTTATTAAATTACTATTATTATTATTAAGAGTAATTCCTTGAAACACCATCAAAAGAAGTTCAAATTCCAAAAATACCACACACTCCCAAAAGTTCCAAAAATACCACACACTCTCAAATGTTCCAAAAATACCACAAACATAAAAAGTGAATTTTAAGAGTTTAAAATTTAAAATTTTGGGTTTGGGTTCACTAAATAGAATTTAGGGTTTAGTTTTGAAGGGGATAGGGGTTGGTTTTGGGGTTTTTGGATTTAAATTTGAAGTTTTAAAGCTATTTCAAATTTTGTGGTATTTTTGGAACAAAAACATTTGTGTGGTATTTTTGGAAAAAATGTGGTATTTTTGAAACTTTTGGGAGTGTGTGATATTTTTGGAATATACATAACTTTTTGTGGTATTTTTGAGAATGTCCCTTTTATTAATTTTTTTGTTGAAAATCAATGGATGCATGTGTGCTCCTCCTCCTTATGCATCAACCTTTGATCATGGTCCATAGCCATCTAATTTTCGAAAGCTCATAATTTTGTTCACTTTGTCAAGTCAAGTAGGCTAACTGTGGATATTTTCCTTTGATTTCATGCTTTAATTAGAAAGTGGAGAACAAAAAAGTATTTTAAAGTGTCGACCGAGATCCCATGAACATCTTAAACCATGCAAAAAGTGAGCAGGTTTCATGAGAAGTGCACAAACTTATGATCAACAAAATTAAAAATTTATGAACACATAGATTACAATTATCTTCAGTTAACGATTTCAAGCAGTGGCAGAACTAGAAACTTTGTTAACTAGAGACATGTAGACAAATAAATAGATTTAAAAGAAATATAGTTTATACTTATAAAAAATAATACACTTATAAATGTATTTTACATGTACTTGTAGTTTGAAATTTGTTTTTAGTGAACAACTTAGCTAGCACCAGAAAGCTAATAAATCAACAATATCCACACTTAAAATCTATACTATTAAAGAAGGAGTACATTTGAAGAAGAAGTCATTAAGTTTGATGATATTTACAATGATTGCCATTAGTATAAAAATTATAGAAGAACAAACAAACAAAAATTTCACAAGGATAAAAAGGGGGAAATTTTACGATTTGGCTTCCATGTCTAGAGTTCGATTCCTCCTAATCACTTGATTAAGCTCACAATTAACGAGATCCTAATTAAAATCACGCGGATCTTGTATTAAATTGGGTTTGACCCGATTTTTTTAAAAAATTATGTATCTTGTCTTCGGTTCGAATCTCTTCTATAACAATTTTTGTTTTGTACATTTTCGGTTACATTAAAGGATATTTAGATATTTGTTAGGTAGTTTAGATATTATTGTTAGCTTTTTTAAAAACTATCATTTAATTATATATTATATTCGAAAAATGAATATTAGTAGAATATTTAAAAGATATATTTTTTTCCAAAATCTTCTAATTTTCAATAAAATCGTTTATTCTAAAATAAAATCTAAAACTCAAAAATAAAATATTTCCTTATCTTTAAATTCAATTACCTAAATATCTAAAGTTCTAATTCAATTATATTAATATTTAATATTCTAATTTTTAAAGAATATTTTGTTAAAAATAAAGATTTCGTTAGAAAAACTAGGATCCCACATCGAAAATTGAATGAAGTCACCTCCCTTTCGAGTTCCTATATATATGAGTTTTAGGATTAGTTTCAATCTCACACCAATTTTGGTGCAGTAAGTGTAGGAAACCGATTTACTCGAGATCCAAACACAAATAATATTCAGTTAAATTCAATTTTATTGAAAATCGAATTTATAAACTGAATGTGGTAAATATTATTTTCTTTAATAGTTTAAGTTTCTGATTTAATCAGCATCTAAATAGTGAAAAATATAGTGATAAATATTATTTTGGTTTCATGAAAGTGATCCAATATTTTATTTAA
>OVBE01013636.1:0-12579 GCA_900406425.1 Iberis pinnata | reverse complement strand
TAATTCCAAATCTAAGTTTATAAACAAGAAGCCAAGAAAAGGGAATATGAAAACATAGAGCACCAAGAGAGCTGAAGAAGAGAGGAAGAACTGATCCTTGTGATTGGAAATAGCGAGTCAGAGATTGAAGAATAGAGTATCCAAATAAAGCAGGTATGAGACAGATTGAGTATCTACAAGCTAATTGAGAGATGAGTGGATCTTGATGAAACAACTCCAAGAGTTTGTCCATGAAAATCCACAAAAGAGAGATTGGGAAACAAAACAAAACAAGACACAGCATTGCGCTATAAGTGTATGTACTGATTTTCCTATATTCTTCTGCTCCAAACGCTTGACCACATAATGTCTCTAACGCACCTGCCAATCCAACCTAAAGATCAAATACGAAATGAAAATATGAGAGTACAGTACTCTTAACGAATGCAAATAAAAATAGAGATCTTACAAGGAGGCTGAAGCCAGTGACATTGGTAAGAGATGTGGCAATGGCAACGGCGGAGAGAGAGAGTTCGTCCAAGTGACCGGCCATAACTATGGAGATAACTTGAAGGAAATACTGAGAAACAGAAACAGCCACCATCGGAACAGCCATGAAGCTAACCTTCTTCATCATCTCTGTTGACAAAGATTTCTCATTTCTATTTTCTTCTTCATCTTCTTTCGGGACCAACGAGAAACCCCTTTCCATCTTTCGATCAAACTAATCGTAACAAAACAAGAGTTCAATGGGATCCAAGTTTTAAGACTTTGGAAAATTAAAAGGAGAAGTCGTTGACATTTGACCAAATGTGAAACCAATTAAACTAAACTGGCGACGTGGTCTTTTGGTGCAAAGAGTGGACTTTCTTCTTATGTATCTACAATCTATGTTAATTCTAGATTCGTAGTCATTTAAAACTACTATATATATTTATTCTTTTATTGTTATTATTAAATCGAAACTGATTAAAACACACAAAAAAAAAAAATATCTTCTAGGTTTTCTCTCAATCTCAGGTTTCAAAGCGTTCTTCTTCTGCTCCGCCGTCGGCGGTGCTGGCCTCCGGCCGGCGCCGTCCTCTCTGTCTCTTTCCTAGTTGTTTCTTTCGTTTTCTTTGGTTGACTTTGGCTCCCTTTCGTTTCCTTCTCCGGTGTCCTTCCCTTCTCGCGCTGGTCTTGGAGCGGCGGCGTTCTCCTTGGTTCCCTTGACGCGACGGTGTCCTCTGGCAAGCTTCCCACCGGTGGTGAGGTTCTTTCTTCAGATCCGGCGTCTGGGATCTCTTTGTGGCGTCGGAGGCATTTCTTTGTGCTGCGGTGAAGCGCTCTTCTGCTTCGGCTTTCGGTTTCAGTCTGGTACGGCGGCATTTCTCCTTCGTTCTCGTTTCTGCATGTCCGGCCATGGCAGGTGAGGTTTGTCTATTTCCTTAGCCTATGTGGTCGAGCTGTTGCTTCAGATCTTAGGTCAGATCTGCCTGTTTCTCCGGTCCTGTTTCAGTTGGTTTGTGGTAGTTGGTAGCGCTGTGTTAGGTCGGAGAAGTTGCTCGGGTTGCTTGGGTTTTGTCTGCCTAGGTAAAGCTATATGGTGTTTGGTATCTACTCGTTTGGTGATTTCTCTTTTGGCTCGATGGTTGGTTCTCCTGGTTCTTGTCTTTCCTTTTGTTCCTTATCGGTTTCGTACGTTGTGGTTCTCGGTTAGGGAACTGCTTCACTGGTTAGGACCATGGTCGCTCCTTGTCTCTACTATGAAGTCCAGTTCGAGGACTGTTATTTTGGCAGGCTTTCTTGGCGCTCCAATAGGTCGTGGTTCTTGCGACTAGCTGCTTCCGAAGGTTGATGGTATGATCCATCTTTTATATTCTTTCGGTTTGTTAGCCTGTGGTTTCTTCTCTTTTGAGGTAGTCCGATTCACCATAGGAGGATCTCGGTTCCCGCTAGAATGGATCATCGGAGGTCTTTGCGGTCATCTCATCAAGGATTGTCATTTTACCGGTTCCAAATCGTTTGAGTTTTAGAGTTCTTATCCTTTCAGGTGGTATCTCTCATTTGGTTATGCTTTATTTAGTGTATTTGGTTGTAATTTGCTTCCCTTTTTTGGGCTTTTGGCTCCGGAGGAGGTTTATTCCTGTCGGCTTTGTCTCCCGTAATCCTTTTGGGCTTAGTTTATGTCTCTCTAAGTTGTTTTAAGTTCTGTTTTAATAAAATCAGATGGAAAAAAAAAAATCGAAACTGATTACAAAGCCCACAAATTTTAGCTAAATAAATCTAAAATTTTGAGAGATATTATCTGACACTCCGGGAGATATTAAAACAAGTAATACAAACTAAACAAAACACTGAAAACACATGCACGCACTACAAGAAAACAGTGGAATAGCCATTGATTTTAGCAATTGCACTATTGATGGCTAAATTTAGGGACTAATTTGCGACTGTTTTGCAACTATTTTAACAGTGTGAAAAATTAGTCGCATAACACTTGGTAAAAGGAGCCGAAAACATTAAAGTAATGGCTATTTTTGTGACCATTTTGTGTTTCAGCAATGTAGTCGCTAATTAGTTGCAAAAAGAGTAACTGTTTTCCAACCGAATTAAAAAAAAATAGTCGTAAATCAGTCTCTAAAATTTGTATCTCTAAAATTTGTAACTGTTTTGCTACTGCGTATTCTTGTTGCAAAATAGTTGGTAGTTGGTTGCTAATACCCACATGTTTTTTTGTGTTTTGGTAGGTGTAACTAAATAATTGCAACCAATGGTTCAGAAGCTAATATGTTGCAAAATAGTTGCAAAACAGAGTCAAATTAAAACACATGTTTTTACATGTTGGGTAGGTGTAACTAAAAATTTGCAACTGTTTTTTTAGTCTCAAATCGATTGCAAAATAGTTACAAATCACTGGCAAATTAAAGCACCTGTTTTTTACACGTTAGGTAGTTGTAACTAAAAATTTGCAAATGTTTTTCAGTCTCAAATCAGTTGCAAAATAGTCACAAATCAGTGGTTAATTTTTCTATATATACAAAGACAATCATGTCATTTTCATTTACACCTCAAAACTATTACAAGATCTCTTCTATAATAAAAAATGGCTAATAATTACAATATTTGGAATTTTAGAGACTGGATGAACAATTGAATCGATGAAGCCTTTGGAAATATTACCCTTGAACTCGTTGCAGGCGTGGAAGAGTTCATGTTCGTTGCAAGTAATCAACCGATAGCGCATAATAGTGGTGGTAAATTTTGTTGCCCTTGTATTAGTTATAAGAATACTAAATTTCTAACTGGATGTAAAATTTGGACTCATATATATAGTAGAGAGTTTATGCCAAATAATTATGTTTGGTACAATCATGGAGAAGTTTTAATTGTGGATTTATGTAATATAAATGATGCTAGTGGTAGTAATGTAGAAGAATCTAATTATCAAAATGATGATGATAGATATGTTAAGATGATGAATAATGCATTTCAGGTACCACAACTTTTGATAACTATGTTCATGGGGGTTATCAAATGGTTGAGGAACCTAATAAAGAGGCAAAAAACTTTTACAATATGTTAGAAGCTGCTAAAAATATGCTATATGATGGTTGCAATGAAGGTCAGTCACAATTGTCTTTAGCTGCTCGGTTTTTTGCATGGACTGATTATAATATTGGTGAGAAATGTATGGACTCGTGGGCAGAACTATTTTCAGAGTATCTGTCAGACGGAAATCAATCAACTAGCTCATACTACAAGACCGAGAAATTAATGCGTAATTTAGGTTTCCCATTTTACATAATTTATGTGTGCTTATAGAAAATTGCATGATCTTTTGGAAAAAAGATGCAAATTTGGATAAGTGTAAATTTTGCAAAGCAGCGAGATGGAACTCTAGCGAGATAGTCGTATGTGGTATCTTCCTATAACTGATAGATTGAAGAATTTTTATCAAACCGAGCGAATTGCAGCAGCAATGAGATGGCACGCTGAGCATGATTCAGAAGAGGGGGAAATGTGTCATCCATCTGATGCACCCGAGTGGAAAATTTCCAATTGATACATCCTCAATTTGCTGAAGAACCAAGAAATGTGTATCTTGGATTATGTACGAATGTATTTAATCCATTTGGTTTGTCTCATAATCATTCATTATGGCATGTGATTGTGACTCCATATAACTTGCCTCCGGGTACATGTATGAAGAAAGGGTACTTGTTTCTTACAGTATTGAATTCTGGACCAAAACATCCATGAGCAAGTCTTGACGTGTTTCTTTGAACACTTCTTGATGAGTTAAAAGAATTATGGTCCACTGGAGTTGAGGCGTATGATGTATCTCTGAATCAAAATTTCAATTTAAGAGCAGTCCTCATGTGGACGATTAGCGACTTTCCAGCTTACGGCATGTTATCTGGATGGACAACACATGAACGATTGGCATGTCTAATTTGTATGAATGAAACTAATTCTTTTCAACTATCAAATGGTAGAAAGACTAGTTGGTTTAACTGTCACAAAATATTTCTTCCTTATGGCCATGCACCAAGAAGAAATAATAAAAAAATTCTAAAGGAAAACAAGCTTTGAATGATTATCCACCTGAAGATTTATCTGGTGCGCAAGTTCTATATGAGCGTATTAGGGAAGCTGAGCCACCAAGAACATATGTATGTGGGGGAAACGGTCATGAAATCAAACCGGATGGCTACGGTGACTGGCACAACTGGCACAAGGAAAGCATATTTTTGGGAGCTACCATATTGGATGGATTATGTCGTAGAGTGAGATCCACCCAAGACGAATCTTGATGAACGTAGGAATCAAGAACCAAAGACGAATTTTCCAAACGACTCACCAAGACCTCTTGATGAAACTCATGCTACGTGTCCTTGCTTGAAATAAGTAGACTTCAGAAATGAAAAACCCCGTTCTTCTTTTTTTGGTGGCAGAAAAGAACCTCAAATGAGGTTAATTGAATCCGTTGCAGTTGTCGATGCCTGATACGTTGTAATGAGAACGTCTAAAGGCCAAAAAATGAAGGCAAGAAACAGTTAGTCCTCGACCAAAACTGACGAATATCTCTAGTAGAGGAGGCTAGATAACCACCTAATCGTTCCATCAAAGGGAGATGAAGAATCAATACAAAAAGGCCATGAATAGCATTGGTTTGAAACATGAGAAAATAAACCCAAGAAGTCCGTATTCATTGTCGGGCTGCTGAAAAGCAGTAAGAATCATGAAAACGCTGAAAAGTACGAACATGAAAAGAAATAAAAAGATAGAAAGAAAAGAAAGAAAGTAAAGAAAAACGCAGAAAGTTGTGAATCTTTAGAAAAAAAGAAGTGAGAAAGGGGGAAAAAGGATCAGGACCGGAATTCGTTTGATGCTCTGTTTGGTATGGGCATTTCGATAGAAGAGGTACTTGAGTAATTTGATTGATATACCATAGGTGAGAATGCATGTATCTGAATTTAAATGAATCTAAAGAGCTGGTTGATATGATTTGATACTTGATTGATTTGGGATTCAGAGTAGGAAAAAGGTTATCAGTTTAGTGGTGGTAAACAGTTTAGTCCAAGTAGTTGTTTGAGATTGGTATCTTTTAGAATTTGAAACTATTCATATGGTTTTTGAGATTTTGTGAGTTTCTGTGTGGTCCTTTTCAAACCTCTTCTCCAAATTGAATCTTGCTTTACTTGAGGACAAGCAAATATCTAAGTCTGGGGAAGTTGATATTACTCGGTTTTAATGCTTAACAGTGTGCATTTATGTATACTGTTATGCATTATCCAAACGTTTTCTTTGCAAATTTTGGTATATTTTCAGGATTCTCAAGTGTTCGGGTCAATTTGAACTTAAAGCATGGATTATCTACATTTTTGTATGGAATTTGGCTAAGTGAAGGAATGAGAGGTCGGTCTGGTTTTGGATTGATCAAGATGATGAAAAGAAGTCGAAATATGTTTAGATCGATCAGTCCAACTTTGGACCGATCGGTCCAGTCATCCAGAGATGAAAAAAAGATATGGACTGATCAATCCAAACACAGACCGATCGATCCAAAGTACCTGTAAAAGATGGACCGATCGGTTCTCATATGTATCGATAGATCCATCATGCATACGAGATTTTTGGAGATTTTCCATTATTTGCAAGAAGAGTCCTCAAGCCTATCAAACTTTTCCTATTTATAATTATATTTACTTTTAAAAACTATAAGCTTAGGATTTATTAGATACACTTTTCATACTTTGCAATTTTGAGAGCTTTTATTGGGAGAAGAATTCTGAAACCTTGTATCTTGGTGAAGAAATTCTGAATCCTATCTTTAATATATCTATTTTATCTATTTCAATTATGTGTTCTTCTTTGACATTGAATTTTGTATGATTTTCTATGTCTAAGTAGTTTCATAGTTAGGTTTTAGGGTTTCCTAGGGAAACCAGGTTTGAATGTTAAGATTAACTTTGTAGGATTGATTTTGTTAGGTTCTTAGTCTAAATTTGTTCTTAATGCATGAATTAGCTTGATCACCTAGTTCATGATTATAGGTTGATAAATACAAAGAGAATTAATTTAGAAACCTGACCTAATTTAGATGAATAGGTGTTTTTACTTACAAGAGTATTGTTTTAAAAGCTTATGAACAATTGAATCTGATTGTAATGCATGATCGAATTGTTTAAAAGACGGTGAGAGTTTGTCTCTGGCAATTCGAGCATAGGGTTTAATACTATGAGACGAGATTATTCTTTATTCGTTTTTCATGTTGAGAACTATTTTCAATCTCAATCATGCATGTTAACTTGACTTTAAACTTGAATACCTACAGATTTCCCTAATGCCTAGCGTTTTTATATTATCGTTTTAAACCGTTTTTACAATTCGTTTTGATTTGCTACAATCAATCTCTTAGTTATTTTGCTTTAGCTTGATTTAAAACTGAAACTGAACGTGTACTTTCTGGTCTCTGTGGATTCGATACCTAGATTTTCTACATTGAACTGTTCTATGCAGTACTAGTTTAGGATTAAATTCTTAACCTATCATTTTCTCTCTGAAGAAACTTTGTAATCCACCTTTGATCTTGTTTTTAATTTGAAATTTATCTTGCTTCGATTGTTGATTTTTCTTTACTTTATGTTTCTAATCATGAGTATGCACACTTTCATCATTGGAATTTATGTATTATCCATGATTAGTGAGTAATTCAATTTTAAGCATTTGTGTTAGGAAGATTAGGGCGATTAGATGATTTACTATGATGTTTAGGAGTTGATTAGCTTAGATCTTCATTTAGTAAGTGAGCTTAATGCTAAATTTTAATTGATCAATCAAGTTTAGACTATAGGTGAATTGTGCCCGAAAAGTGTTCGATAAAATCCGGAACCAATTACTGTTTGCTAAATGATGCTATCCAAGAGATTGTTCTTAGCTAGTTTAGTAGTTGTTGATGAATTATATCTTAATGCCTTTTATTATGCAATTATCCAAGAGATTGTTCTTAGTTGGATCATTAGGAGAGGGATTAGTACCATGAGAGTCAATTAGTCTAATTAGGGGAATTCTAGACTAAGGATTAACATCGGAATGTGAGTAGTAACATCATAAAATGTCATTTGATCGTCCGAGTCGATTACATTTTCCCATTTTCTTAGACTTTCTTCTTGATTTACATTTCCAATCTTAGTTGACTTTTTCATAATTATTGTTGACTTTTGCTGAATTTGATTTTGAGTTGACTTTCGTTTAGTTAATGTTTAATGAATGATTAAGAATGTTTAGAAATGATTCACTTATTGATTTGGCTTAAACTAAATGAGATTCTTGAAATTTTAGTGAGTTAATCGTTCTGATTTGGATTGACACCTATTATGCTACAATGATGATAATGGTATATTAGGAATTGAATACGTTTAATACTGAAAAATCCTACTATCAATTTTGCGTCGTTGCCGATTCAGGATTTGATTAGCCATTTTAACTTTGAATTTGTTTGGGACTTTGCCACTTTTCTTTTGTTTTACTGATTTCTATTTTCTCCTTGTTTGTGCATTTCAGGTGCATAAACTTGAGAAGCAGATGACCAACTGACTTAATTATGATTGTTGACGACATTCATGCTCTTGAACGGGAACCCACTTGAGCAAGACGAGAACATCAACGAATTGCTCATTTACAATGGTTGGATATGCAAATGGAGGATTACAATAACAATAACCAGAACAATCGGCGAATGATTGGTGCTAGAGATGCTATAAACACTCACACTCAATGCCATGGGGTTGTTCCACCAGCTGTGAACAACAAAAATTTTGAAATCAAGCACAACTTGATCGTCATGGTTCAAGCGAACAAGTTTCACGGGCTGCCAATGGAGGCAAATGGATTCTTCTTACAATGACCTTAATCAGAAGTTTGACACATTGAATTCTAAGGGCAAGTATTTGGAGAGCATGGGTTCCTTTTCTTCTGCACTAAAGCCTTCAACTCAGCTACCTGGTAAATCTGTTCAAAATTCAAAGGACTATGCCCACATCAATGCTATTACCTTGAGAATTGGGAGAGAATTACCATCACGAAAAGCTCCAATTAACGACACTGAGAAAAATGTGGATTAAGTTGGGGAGGATTTGAGTGTGAGAAAGACTGATAATGAAGTTGTTAGCAACAAAGCCATTCCACCTGAACAACAATTTACTCAACAGAAGAAAGACACAACTTTTTTGCCACCACCATATGTTCCAAGGCTACCATTTCCTTCAAGGTTCAAGAAAGAGACCATGGAGAAGTATAAAAGAATCTTTGAGAAGTATATGAAAGATACAAAGATCAAAGTACCACTCCCTGATGCCATTACTCTCATGCCTCCATACAAGAAGTTTTTGAAAGATGCTATCACCAAGAGGGGTAAATAAATTTAGAGAATGGTGATTCTTAGCGAAGAATGTAGTGCAATTATCATAAGGACTTCATTTCCAAAGAAACTCTATGATCTTGATTCATTCACTCTACCTTGCTCACTTGGACCTTTGTCATTCAACAAGTGTTTGTGTGATCTAGGTGCATCCATCAGTTTGATGTCTCTCTCAGTTGTGCAAGAAAGTTGGGTTTCAACAAATTCAAATCTTGCAACATCTCCTTAGTACTAGTGGATCGTTCAATAAGAATTCCACATGAGATTCTTGAAGACTTACCTGTAAGGGTTGGAGTAGCTGAGATTCCAACAGATTTTGTGGTTTTGGAAATGAGTGAGGAACCAAGAGATCCTTTGATTCTGGGTAAACTATTCTTGGTTACAGCTGGAGCTGTTATTGATGTTCAAAAAGGGAAAATTCAGTTGAACATAGGTAAAGACTTGAAGATGACTTTTGACATTCAAGAAGCCATGAAGAATCCAAACCATTAAGGGTCAAATCTTCTACATAGAAGAAATGGATCAACTCGCAGATGAGCTCTTGGAGGACTTGAACGAGAAAGATCATCTTCAGAAAACATTGATAAAGAATGGAGATGAAGGATACTTTCATATTGAGTCTTCAGGGTATGAGATTATGTTGGATGCTCATGAGGCATTGGAGCATGAAGTAGCCTTTGAAGATATTAGAGAATCTCAGAGACAAGTATTCTCAGCTGAAGAGCAAGCTATTTCAGAACTAATTCCATCAGAAGATTGGTCTGAACTCAAGGCACCAAAGGTGGAATTGAAGCCACTTCCAAAAGGGCTAACGTACGCATTTCTTGGACCTAATTCTACATATCCTCTCATAGTGAATGTTTAGCTTAGTAATGATGAATAACATTGGCTTTTGACTGAATTGAGGAAATTTAGGAGAGCAGTAGAATATTCATTAGATGATATTAAAAGAATATCGCATAGTTTGCGTACTCATAGGATTAATCTTGAGAATGAGTCTTACTCTACCATTGAACCTCAAAGGAGATTGAATCATAATCTTAAGGAAGTGGTGAAAAAAGAAGTGCTTAAGTTGTTGAATGTTGGTGTGATCTATCCTATCTTTGATAGTACTTGAATTTCACCAGTTCATTGTGTCCCTAAAAAGGGATGAATTAATGTTGTGAAAAATGATAGGGATGAATTAGTTTCAACTCGAACTATCACAGGCCACAAGATGTATATCGATTATAGGAAATTGAATTTTTCATCTAGAAAAGATCATTTCCCATTGCCTTTCATTGATCAAATGTTAAAACGACTAGCAAATCACCCTTATTACTGTTTTCTTGATGGGTATAGTGGATTCTTTCAAATCCCTATTCACCCTCAAGATCAGGAAAAAACCATGTTCACATGTCTTTACTGTACTTTTGCATATAGAAGAATGTCGTTTGCCCCTTGCAATGCACCTGCTACCTTTCAGAGGTGCATGACTTCAATCTTTTTCAGATTTAATCGAGGAGATGGTTGAGGTATTCATGGATGATTTTTCCGTGTATGGCTCTTCCTACTCCTCCTGTTTGTTAAACTTGTGCAGGGTACTCGCCAGGTGCGAGGAAAAAAACCTGATTTGAATTGGGAAAAGTGACATTTTATGGTAAGAGAAATGATTTTCTTAGGGCAAAATATTTCAGAGAAATGGATAGAAGTGGACAAGGGAAAGATTGAGGTAATGATGCAACTATAACCACCAAGGACGGTAAAAGATGTTAGGATTTTTCTGGGGCATGCAGGGTTTTATAGAAGATTCACTAAGGACTTCTCCAAGATAGCTCGACCTTTGACAAGGCTATTGTGCAAAGAAACTGAGTTTGACTTCGAATCTGAAAGTCTGAAGGCCTTCCATCTCATCAAGGAAGCCTTGGTATCTGCCCCAATAGTACAATCTCCGAATTGGGATTACCCATTTAAGATCATGTGCGATGCGTCTGATTATGCAGTTGGAGCAGTTTTGGGATAGAAAATTGACAAGAAGATTCATGTGATCTACTATGCTAGTAGAAAAATGGATGAAGCTTAGTCAAAGTATGCTACAAAAGAGAAATAATTACTAGCAGTTGTCTTTGTATTTGAGAAGTTCAGAAGTTATTTGGTTGGCTCCAAGGTTGTTGTCTACACGGATCATGCAACATTGAGGCACACCTATGCCAAAAGGACACTAAACCAAGACTTTTAAGATGGATTCTCTTATTGCAAGAGTTTGACATGGAGATAGTGGACATGAAAGGAATTGAAAATGGAGTGGCTGGTCATTTTTCAAGAATGCGAATTGAAGATTCAATCCCAATTGATGATTTAATGCCTGAAGAACAACTCATGATGATTCACACTTGTGCATTTGTAGAAGAAGAAATGATAACTACAAAAGCAATACCTTGGGTATGCAGACTTGGTAAACTTCAAAGTTTGTGGAGCAATTCCTAAATATTTCGATTCCTACAACAAGAAGAAGCTTTTGAGTGATGTGAACCATTTCTATTGGGATGATTCTTTCCACTACAAGAAAGGTTCGGATGGATTCTTCAGAAGATGCATAGCTGATGAAGAAGTGAAAGGAGTTCTGGAGAATTTCCACTGTTCAACTTATGGGGGACATTTCGCGACATTCAAGACTGTACATAAAATATTACAAGTTGGTCTTTGGTGGCCAACCATGTTCAAAGACACACAAAATTTCATATCTAAGTGTGATCCTTGCTAAAGAGTAAGTAATGTTGGGAAGAGGAATGAGATGCCTCAGAATCCAATTCTGGAAGTTGAAGTGTTCGACGTTTAAGGCATCGACTTCATGGGACCGTTCAATCCCCATCCTTAGGGAACATCTATATTCTGGTAGTTGTTGACTATGTCTCCAAATGGGTTGAAGAAATTTCATGCCCAACCAATGATGCAAAAGTGGTTCTGAAGTTGTTCAGAAGTGTGAATTTCCCAAGATTTGGGATTTCGAGAGTGGTAATAACCGATGGTGGATCTCATTTCATCAACAAACTGTTTGAGAACTTGTTGAATAAGCATCGAGTAAAGCACAAGTTGACAACACCTTATCATCCTCAAACAAGTGGACAAGTTGAAGTCTCAAACAAGCAGATCAAGGCTATTCTTGCAAAAGTTGTTGGTACTTCAAAAAGAGATTGGTCAGCTAAGCTTGATGACACACTTTAGGTTTATAGGACCGCTTTTATGACACCAATTGGGCGAACACCATTCCAACTTCTTTATGGGAAATCATGCCATTTTCCGGTAGAAGTTGAGTACAAGGCAATTTGGGTACCCAAACTTATGAATTGTGACATCAAAACCGCTAAAGAGAAGAGAGAAATGGACTTGCATGAACTTGAAGAGATTAGACTTGAAGCTTATGAAATCTCTAAATTCTACAAAGAAATTATTGAATATTGAAGAACAATGATTCAGTTTCGGCCAGAAACACTGTCATACAATGANATGCAAGATCATGCAAGGGCTCTGTATTTGCTTATTTAAGCTCTTGTAAACCTTCAAACTAATAATTAAGAGAAGAATTTCTTCTTATTACTTCATTTTCGTCACTCTCTTTCTCTCAAACTGTTCTTTATGTTTTTCATCATATTCTTCTGAAATTTATCATGGTATCAGAGCCTTGAAGGTCCTATACACCTTTATCTTCCTTAAAA
>OVBE01013635.1:0-12579 GCA_900406425.1 Iberis pinnata | reverse complement strand
TAATTTTTTTTTTATAAAATCAATCTCAAAGCATTTAATTCTACCTTCTATATATTTTGTTTAGCACAATAAAACTTTTAATAACTTATTTAATTATCTTCTGTTTAATTTTATTTTCTTTGAATCCACTACTTTGAATTCTCCCACGTATACTTATTTTGTTATCCAATTCCACAAACAATTATCACATTCTCGAAAAATTAGTGAGAAAATTGTGATTAAAAATTCATCTTTACATATTTCTTTATCGAAATTATATTCTAGATAATTGCATTACATATAGATCATTTAGGTATCCGATATCAATCCAAATGGCGACCGAAAAAACATGCATGACATATACCACAAAACTATACTACATGCAATAAAAAACATTAACAAAACAAAAAGGCTAACATAATACAATCATTTCACACACATACACAATAATTTGGAATTCACAAAAATGAAAAATGATTAGCTTGGTGAATATAAAAATATGTAAAGTACAAGACTTTTAGCATGTAATGTTATTTTCACCAAACCAATCACTCCTATTCGTAAATTCCAAAATTATTTATAGAACTCAATAACAGAAGAGGAATAAGCTACACAGATAACCTCACATCGAAGAAAACCTGAAGCAATAGCTAAATTTTTAAACTGCGAAAGAGATCTCTCTTTACCACCCCAACAATGTGTTAACATCAATAAGTCCAAACCAAGAACAGTGTTCGAGTAAAAGTCACCAGACTTTGGTTCTGTCGGAGCAATCATCTCTACAATTATCACTTTCCCTTTCTCAGGTAAACTTTTCCAACAATTTCTTAAAATCTTTATACAATCTTCATCCGTCCAATTATGTAGTACTGACTGTCAAAAAATTTATTTTTCAAAAAAAATTAGTTAATCTCGGAGATACATTTTTGTAATATATATACACATATATTTATATATCTTACTTTCATAAAAATAGCATCTCCTTTTGGAATTTCTACAAACATGTCTCCTGGCACATGCTTGACTCCTATAATTAATAAAATTTAACAAAATAAAAGTTTAACATTAATTAGCTCTAAAAACTAGCTAGTATTTCATTATACAAATGATTAAGTGATTTTGTACCTGGATAAATAGAAGCATTGGTTAAAACATGAGGTAAATCAAAATTAACACCCTTAATATGAGGATACTTGGAAATGATTAGACCTAATATGGTTCCAAATGCTCCTCCTACATCCACCAAAGTGTTGACATCTTCAAATCCTTTGTACACTTCTAAAACCTTCTTCATAATAATGGTGGAATATTCCGACATAGCACTGATAAACATTTCGGCAAAATTTGCATTTGAACCAAAGTATTCAAAATAGTTCATGCCATGGGCAGAAGTGAATGCATCTTTTCTTTCTAGTATCACATCCTTGAGTTTTGTCCTATAAAATTAAAAGTGGTTCATTAGACTAATACCCGCACATATGCACAAATTTATTTATACATATTTCATTATTCTTTTAATAATATAATATTAATTAGATTTTTATTGTTTTAATTAGTCCATATGTTTAGTAAAAAATTGTATATATTTTTATATTTTATATATTATATATATATATATATGTATTTAATATGAATTTTGGCTTACACTTATTTGTGTTTTTCATGTAATACACTAGAATATAGAATGTCTTCTATTTTAAAAATATATTTATAGCTCGCAACAAATCTTCCAAGTTTGTCATTGATAAATTACAAACTATTTAATCTAAAATATTAACTCATTTATGATGCTAAAAATAGATACTAGAATACAAAAAGATGAAAATAATGTTTTTTTTGTTGTTGTAAATTGGCTCCTTTTTATCACTTTAAATAAGCTTTTAAGAATTTCTTTTTTTTTGTTTGTTTTAAATAATGTTTTCAAGTTTATATTTAACTCTTTACAATCAATGGAACACCTACCAAGTTTTGAAAAATACATCACCATGTAACATGTTGAACAAAGGCGCGAAAGAACCAGAACCATTACTATCTTTCAAGAGATACTTGCAAACCGGTTTAGCTGCATATACCATCTTGGTATCTCCGGTTGGACCGGTTTCGATCACACGACACTTCAAGATAGAATGACTGACTAGTAATCGTAGCATCCGGTCTAGCATCACTGGTGCTTCCGGGTTCATTGGTTTGGTTGGGAGACTAACCGTTATCTCATACGGTGAGAGCCATGCACCGTCTCCTGCAGCAACTATGGTGTCGATGACTCCAAGCTCCAAGGCAGCTTTAAGAACCATAGTGAAAGACATAGTGGCCACGAGACTCTCACCATGCAAACTTGCCAAGTTCTCATCGATTTCTTGTTCTTCTCGAAGATGGTGTGACATAGTTTTTTGAAAGATTGAAGAAAATAGATGACAATGGTTGTTTGAGAGAGAGTACTGTACTTTTAACTTTCGTATATGGTGCCATTTTATAGGGAAAATTCTCAGGTAAAGTATATCGTTGCTCACTTTCTTTGACTAGTTGAGGATAATGTTATACTTTTCGTCTTTAAAAAAATTTGGTAAATGAATTATCCAATATAATATTATTAGGTGATGAATTGCGCATACACACAGATTAATACATGATTTCTTATAAAAAACTTTAGTTTATATTTTTTGTATTGTTTTATATTATACTTTTTGTTTTGACCTTTTTAATATATTAACAAATTTAAACAACATCAAATAATAGAAATTTACATTTATTTATACTAAATAATATTTCACTTATTTGTGGTAGTTTAAATATTCAAAAATGTTATAATTTAATTTGTATAAATTTAGATAAAAATGTTCTAGGTTGACTACATAATTTTTTTTATAATATTATTCTTTAAAAGATTATTGTCTCTACTGTAGTTAGTTTTTTTTATTTTGTAAATGGATTTGCTATTTAATTTCTTGAAAAATAAAAAAGTTGAACTTAATTATTTGATGTTAAATTATAACTTATACGTAAACCAATATTATCATAACCGATTTATACTATAATAATGAGTGAACCGAATAGTTTTATCTCTCCTATTAAAAAACACATAATTAGATTATTTTAAAAAATAAATTATAATAATTAAATATAAATAAACGTTATTATACATATCTGTTCATCGACAATAACCATTTTAAGTGATTCAATGTTATTCATGTAAGATTTTCATAGTTTCACGGTCTTAACTTTGATTTTCTATTAGAACTTCAAAAGCTTCAAGTCTACGAGTTCTTAAAAAGTTACCATTAGAATTTATATGTTGTAATGAATATGGTGAAGTTGTATCATCATATTTGTCCATTTGTTGTGATGAATATGGTCAAGTTGTAGCATAGAGTTTTTAAAATCTTTTAGAATGAAATATTGTAAGAAATATATTTTGGGACGACAATATTATATGATATGGAAGTATATTTCCAATCATCATATATTATAATTCAAAATATATTCCATTAGGAAATTATAATATTTGACTAACTATTATTATTATATATCATTACCATTTGTTTGTATATTATTACGATATATTCATGATAAAAAAACTAAATTATTACGAAATATTACACGATAATGTATCTAAACCATTACATAATTATGGTGAATAATTTGTATCTCAAAAATAGATCACAATAACATCATCTTCTTATAGTAATTGTAAATTATTTAACTTAAAGCAATAGTTATAAAATAAAATACTTTAGGAAAGATAAACTTCCATGATATAGATGCAACAATATCACATGTGCACATTCTACTAAAAGAAAAATCACATGTGAACATTATAAAAAAATCATCATACATGAATATTGCTAGATAATAATATATTTCACATTTTTTAAAAAAACTTTTAAAAATTATGGTATTGCCATATAACGAAATAAGAAGATTTAAAATAAGTAAAAAATTTGAAAATTATGATGATGCCACATAAACACATTGATAGATTAAATAAATAAAAAATCTCAAAATGTGTTACTCACATGTAAAAGTGAAATATATCTTTTAATATATTAATTTACCATAGGAAAATAGAAAAAGATTAAGAGTTCCGATTTTTAATTTTCTATAATTGAATATATATATCTCATAATTTTTAGATTTTATTAATACAATTTAATAAAATTTGTTATGATAGAAAAATTAATTATTAATTAAATTTCGTCATGAATAAAATAAAAAATGCTTACAAATTGTTCTAAGATATAGATGAAGTTAACTATTAATAGAATTAACCATGTCATTTTTTATATTATATCTAATATAAAATGTTTATGAGGATGAAAGAAATGATGTTGTCCACATTTCTGTAAAATATTTACATGTTTCTTTTGGTTTATTAATAAAATTAAATTCATGTGAAAGGTTAAAAAAACGAGTGTGATAAGTTAATTTCGATGACCAAAATTAAAATTAAATATATTATTAATCGTTTTTATCTATTGTTTAATGATTTTCTAGAATTAAAATTTTGTTTAAAATTATATTACCTTCTTTCGTTAAAAATTTAATATCATTAATTTCAGATGTAGTCCATTACAATTTTTTAATCTATACATCAAAACAAAAACGCAGCCAAATATTTTTACCAAACTTGGAAATGGATTTAACCACTTCCAAACTGGTCCAAAACCATGTTGAACACAAAAACACTTTAGGAAGTGAAAAGAACCTTTCACAGCTCTCTCGCCATCCCATGGTTATAGACATCATTAGCGAAAAACATATTTCTTGACGACAGTTTTCAAAGAGGCGGAAGACGTCCACTACCAAAAAAACACGAATCAACTGACGGACATAACTGTCACAAATCTTCAAGATTCGGTTTGCTGAAAGAAGACTGACGGTTATAGTCTGTCAGTACTAGATCGTCAGTAGTGTAAATCCGTCAGTAATTCGTCAGTATTCCTGACGGATATACTAACATATAAATACTGACGGACCATCCGTTAATAAGTAAGCCATCAGTAATCTGTCAGGATTCATATGTTAGAAAGTCCGTCAGGAATACTGACATATTACTAAAAGATTTTCTGATGGCAGTTTACAGACGGATTATGCCCGTCAATAATTTCCGTCAATATTACTGACAAATTACTGACGGATCTTATATTTTCAAATAAATATATTAATCAATTAATAAAATTATTATTTATTAACTAATAATTAATAAATAATTGAAATTCTAAATATATTCATAAGATTAAAATTTCAAAATATTTACAACAAATATTCATATAAAATTGCATACAAACGATAAATGTCTAAGACTAACCTTAAACTAATATGGTGGTGGTTGTCCGAACCACTATGTCATCTGTACGAAGAACTCGTCCATCTGAGCCTTCATATGAGCTTGCATCCAAGCATGCATCTCGTCTTGCTGAGCTTTAAGCCGAGCTTGGATCTGAGCTTCTCGCTCCATTTGCTCGGCTTGCATCTCAACCATCTTCTGCTGCATGGTATCCAAAGCCGCGTCTTTCTGCCTCAACTCCTCGTCTCAATATGGATCCCTCGATCAGGAGGATCCCGGGAAACAGTAGGAGACCATGTTCCCGAACCCAAACATGCGCCCCATAGCATACAAGAAACAATATATAAAGCATTAGTTAAGACATTGTTGATATGAAATATTTTAAAAAAAAATTTAGATAGTACATACCTGAGACATAATCTCATACTGGGTATCCAGCGGGAGGTCACCATCATCAGTAGACTCCTGAGATGCCCCTCTTCATCACCTTCCTCATCATCTCCACAACCTCTCGAACAAGCGAATTTTGTACCTGATCCGTCTTCTTGTTCGTGTGGATGTCCTCCATAAGCTCGATGGACTTTGGTGGATGACCAGTCTCACGCGTCTGTTTTAAAAGGAGAATCAAAAATAGATTCAATTATTGTTCAAGTATTAAGTTTGGTATATTTAAAAGTTTTTCGTACCATCTCAGCGGCTCGAGTGACCGCACTCTTGGAATCGGTGTTGGTAGTCGAGATCCCCCTACCATCTCATAGACTATACCGGTTCTGCTTGTTGGTTGTCGACCTCTGTTTGGTCTTCTCTTCTTCCCAATATTTGATGAAGTCCTCCAAGACTTCATCAGGCATCCCCATGTGCTTATTCACTGTCATGTACCATGTATGCTTTCACGCGTAGACGTGGTTGGTGTAAGTTCTGGCCGCTCGTACCATGAAATCCCTCTTAACGATCGACGTCATAAAGGGTTCCCAGTTTAAATCGAGTTATAATATTTAAAAATTTTAATTTAGTAACTACATATGTTAAATTGGTTGGTAATTTGAAATTATTTACTTCTTACAGCGAAATAGTAGAACCAGTACTCTTGTGCCTCGCTTGGAATATCCCTGAACGTAGGGTATGCCACTTGTAGTATTTCATGTATCATTCTCTTGTTGCACTTGGTGATGCCGTTGTCGTATGCAAAAACTATGGTGTCCCGCCTTCAGCTGTTGGGTGCAGTCTCGTCGATTGCTCCCGCCCAGGCTGGACTAAAAGCTCCTCTATCGATATCCATTGTCGGAATATCAAAGGTTCCTCAGGTGCCTAGGTCTCAGGCACATAAGTACCAACAGGGGACCTAGACAATGGTCCCGAGGACTCTATCTCTCGCCGCCCACAAAATCAACCGTAAAAACTGAAATTTACTGTCAGTATTTTAGTTTTCTTGAAAATTATCCAAACATTTTTAATTTTTATAATTATTAATTATAATTTATAATTATTATAATTTTATTTTAAATTTTGAAATTTAATTTTAAGATATACTTTTAAAAAAATCTAAATAAATAAATCATTAATAAAAAAAAACAAATTTTTTTTGAAACCCTAAACATGCTAAATATTCATTTATCACCTAAAATCACAAAAAATTTCAATCCTATCATTTTAAATCATCAAAACACACAAAAAAATTCAAAACCCTAAACTTTAATCATCAAAAAACACAAAATCTAAACAACTGTTAAAACCAAAATTTATAAGCATTCATAAATCAATAAAATTCATATAAAACATTTCATCTAAACATAAAAACTTTCCTAAACTACCAAAATCCAACAAAATCATCAAACCCTAAATCAACAATCATCCAACCCTAAGCCCTGAATAATCAATCATCAAACTCTAAATCATCCAAAAATTAAACAAACCAGTAATCTAAACATTCTCTAAAACACAAAATTCATTACAAATCTAAAATATTTTCAAAATCATCAAAAATTTCCAAATTTCCAAATATTCAACAAAATCATCATTTCATCACCTAAATCTAACCCTAAACTATGAAAAAAATATAACCCTAAACCTTCGACTAACCTTTCGTCAGCCATATGCATGGTTTGGAATGGATTAAAATGCTTTAAATCACCGGTTTTAAATGATAATCGTCGTTTTTTAGGGTTTATGCTTGAGAAGAAATAGGGAAGAAGAAGTGTGGTTTTTGTTTTTATATCGGACTTACTGACGGACATATCCACCAGTAATCCATCAATTATGAAAAATTAAATTTTCGCATGTTTCCACTTTTTTGGAAATGTGAAACGCGCCAACAATTTGAGGTTACCGGCGAATTACTGACGGATCCGTCACTGAATGAACTATTGTTGTTGCAAAACATATTATTTCTAATTATACTAAATCAACCACGTACATAATATTGCAGCCACTGAATGAATTCTTCTTATTTTAGAGCATCTACTTCGTCTTCAGATTTATCCGGGAAATAACCACAAACAAATGCCTTGTATAACCTCAAAGTTTTAAATAAACACAAATTATATAAACTATATGTATAATCATAAGTTTACGATGTTTAACGTATTGAACTTTTACCTTTCATATTCAAACATATCCTCATAATTATTGAGAATATACATAAGTAAATGCTTACACTCTTCAGATGTAAGTCGGCGACTCTTATGCTTCCCGCTAAGTCGTCCAATTTGTCGAAACATTCTTGGAACATAAGCCAGATATATGAGATGTTCTCCACCGTTGTCATGTCGACTTGTTCTATGATTTTTTGTTGGAACGTCTCTTGGAAAGTAATATTATGCAAAATTTGTCGCTTCTTCGTTGATGCTTTATGTCACAATAGAACCCTCGACTCTTCTTAGAATTTTCATATATTTCTTCAAGTAAAACATATACCTCTCAAAGCGGTACATCCACCGATACTGAACTTGTCCACCAAGTGATACTTCACGTGGAAGGTGAATCGTGAGATATGCTATGACGTCGAAGAATGATGGTGGAAAAATGTTCTGTAAGTCGCAAATGATCATTGGTATATTCGCATGTAATATTGAAATGCCATCAATGGTAAGTGTCCTCTTGCTAAGATCATGAAAGAAAGCCCCAAACTATAAATGCAAAGAAACCATATAAGTAATCAATGATTAAAACATTAAAGTGAATTGTACATAAATTGCTAAATTAATACATGCAATGGCTTCATGAACATTTGTTGGAAGGAGATTCTCAAATGCAAATGGAAGAAGGCGTTGCATCACTACATGACAATCGTGGCTCTTCATTCCAATGAACTTGCCTTCACCAATATCAACAAAATTACTGAGGTTAGAAGCGTACTCATCAAAGAATTTGACCCTATGAATGATCCAGTCAAAGAACTCAGTCTTTACATCCTTAAGTAGTCTAAATGCCAGAATTGGACAACTTCCATCATAGTTGATGTGAAGCTCATGACGAGAACAAATGCCCGACAAGTATAATCTAGAGTTCAAATCGTCTTTGGTCTTCCCTTGGACATTTAGCATTGTGTTCATTATGTTGTCAGAGAAGTTCTTCTCGGCATGCATTATGCCTCAACAAATGGTTTTCCTAATAAGGCAAATCTCATAATATCGTTTTCTTGTGTCAGTTATGATGTTTTCCTACAAACTCAACATTGACATGTCTGTTCCCACCAACATTAGCATCATTGGTCATTTCAATACCAAAGTCTCGCATTTGTCTTAATAGATCTATGCCATTTAATTTAGGAGGTGGACCTTCACCACATCTCTCCTTCATGAATAGCATAGTAGATCGACGATATGAATGATTCGGGGGAAAAAACCTTCGGTGACAATCAAACCAACATGTTTTCCTTCCATTCGTCAACTGGAATGAGTTGTTGTTATCGTTACAATATGGATAGTGTCCCGTGATTTTTCCATCCGAATAAAATGCCATACGTTGGAAAAGCTTATAGTCCACATAAGAACCGCACACATCTTAAAATTTTGTTGTAAAGACATGTCATACACCTCTTCCCCATAATTCCATAATGTCTTCAACTCATATATATATCAATGGTTGCAAAAACACATCAAACACTTGTTTCGGATGTTTTGGCCCTTGTACAAGAACAGAGAGAACAACAACTCATTCCAGTTGACGAATGGAAGGAAAACATGTTGGTTTGATTGTCACTATATATTTCTGGCCCTTCTCACTCCATTTGCTCGGCTTGCATCTCAACCATCTTCTGCTGCATGGTATCCAAAGCCGCGTCTTTCTGCCTCAACTTCTCGTCTCGGTATGGATCCCTCGATCAGGAGGATCCCGGGAAACAGTAGGAGACCATGTTCCCGAACCCAAACATGCGCCCATAGCATACAAGAAACAATATATAAAGCATTAGTTAAGACATTGTTAATATGAAATATTTTAAAAAGAAATTTAGATAGTATATACAAGTTTTTGTATCTCGTAATATGAACTTGGAGCATTGTTATCCTATGACAAGATATCTCTCACAAACTTGGCTATTGCGTCAACTGCATCCTTAGGAAAATTATAATTTGTCTTTTATACCCATTAACCTACTAGCAAATGATAAAGGTGAATGACCATCTCTACATCCACTATATAATGGCTGATTCACTACATCTAACACATCAAAAAACTGTCGTGCTTCTAAATTTGGTTCTTCATATGTAACCTGAGCCGTCTCTATATTTTCTTTATAAACGTCATTAACCATTTGAACCGTAGGTACCCCAAAATCTAATTCTGTTCTAGGTTCCTCTATCCTATCAGACAATGGTTCACTACCGCTACTACTATAACAACAATATCATATTGTTCTCCATATAAATACCAAATCTTATAACTCATCATAAAATCATTCACTACAAGTGATTCCATACTAAATCTATCCTGATATTGTGAGAATTTTGACATAAAGAGCATGGAAGTGTCAACTTATGACTGCGTTGTGCCCGAGATTGTCGACATGCTAATTCCATGAACTCCATAACACCACGTGCATATTCGTCGTTTAAAAGATTTGTATATGGATTCATTCTTTCACCATCCATCCATGATCAAAAATAGGGAGGAGTAGACACATTTTGTTGATATATATATGTTGAATGTGTGATAAATGAAGGTGGTGTGGTCTGGTTATATAAGCGTTATTTGTGACGGATTACTGACGGATATGTCCGTCAGTAAATTCGAATATATCTGTTGGCAACAGTTTGAAACAACTACTTTGTACCGGGAAAATTTACTGACTATGTGATAGATTTGTGACGGATCAGTCCGTCAGTATGTATCCGTCAGTAAATTACTGATGGAGCTATATCTGTTAGGAATTAATGACGGATGAGAATCCGTCAGTCCCTCTGGCCATTTTTGGTTGTGCTTTCTTGTAGTTGTCGCCATTGTCCTCACCACCCACATAAGATCCGAAAAAAAGATTGGAGGCGGAACAGACTTTCAGATCCCAGTGAACTTGGACAGAAAGAGTATGTGCGACTGTTGAGATGAAGATGGGATAAGATCGAACATAAAACTCGTTGACGAACCCAAGAATCGTGGTGCACATAGTTCGAGCTCGAACGAAAAACTATAAACTCGTTGCTTTTTTCATTTTTTATAGATTTTATGTCTGAATTTGAAAAAAAAAAAATGTGAAAAATGAGAGAAAAAGTGTGTCAATATTTCTATAATTATAGTATCTCTTTAATATTATCATTCTATCGATATATAAAAAAAGTTTGTTTAACATAGTAACATTTTGTTGACTTCTAGATCTTGAGAAACTACTACGTGTTCTTCTTACAAGTTATGGTGGCAAGTAAATGTTGCGTGTCCTCTTCATAAGTTATGCTTATCGTCTTTTCTATATATATTATGTTTATCTCAAGTTGATTGTTTAGACCATCTTCAACTCTACTTTAAAATTTTATTCTGAATTAAAGTAATTTTAAATTGATGTTTTTTCTAATTCATAACTCTAAATCTTACTCTAAAAAAGATTCTAAAAATATTTTATTTATATTTTATTACTAATTGTGAGTTGTACACTATATTTTTAATTTTTATAAATTGATCCCAAATGTTTTGTTCTTTGCAAAATATAATAAACATTACAAATATGATATAAATAAAATAATAAAATATTATTAAGATAACATTACATCATAAAACAATAAAACATAACATATTTTGATTTAATTATCATCGTTACTGTATTTTTTTCTTGAATGATCAACTAACGCATTTCGAAGTGAGAAATGAGCTTCATCATTCAACAAATTCATTTAGACAATATTTTAATAACCTATAAGGACTCGGGAGTAATTTACCACATTTTTTAAGAAAAAATATCAAAGTGGTTAACTTTGTGTTGCTTTTATTTTGTTGTTTTGTTATGTTTTGAAATAAAATAGTAGTATGATTGTTTAAATTTATATTTATCTTTTTATGTTATTGTTTATTTTCTATTTTCAAATTTATATTATTATGTTATTTTTTGTATTTAAAATTATTTTAATAATAAAATAACAAAATATAACAATAAATAACTATTTTGTAAATAAAATAGTTCAATTCTAAATCTAGAATAAAATTTAGAGTTATTCTAAATTAAGAGTTAAAAAAAACTCTAAAGTTACAATAAGATTAAGAATTAGGTTGGAGTGCACTTTACTCTAAATTTAAGATTTAGAGTAGAGTTGGAAATGCTTACTTTTTTTTCTCTCTTTTTCCCTTATCTTTCGAAAATGTTAAAATTCTCATGAAACTAATAAAAAAAATTGTAAGATAAAGAAAAAACACTCCATTTTTATCTTTTTTGGATAGACCCGGTCTAGAAGAAGTGGTTTAACAATTCTTGAAGATGAATTGCCATTAACTGTTCTTGGTAAAACAAAAAGAAGGAAAAAGATAGACACATGACAAAAGTTTTGATTAGCATAGCATATAGAAGAGTATTATGCTTCATTCTTATCCAATTATGCTTACTTATAAAAATATTTAGATGAGCATTTAGCACGTGCTTATGCTTTTAAATGCTCTCAACCTTTATATTCTTAGACCCCGATTGGAAATGCTTCTAGCAAAGCAGAAGTTGTATGCAGCATAAGCAGTATGCTGCAGAAGCTGTATGCTCTTGTTGAATAGGCATAATTATTGATTGGTAAAGCAGAATGTGATTATATAAAAAATTGCATCTAACTATTTGAAATATATTTATTTAAAAGTATTATATATAATAAATATATTAAATAATTTGATATATTTTATATCATAAGTTA
>OVBE01013634.1:0-12580 GCA_900406425.1 Iberis pinnata | reverse complement strand
CTCCTAAATATATTCTTGGTATTTCCATATTTCTTTTACTTCAAGTTAAAGTCAACACAGTAATCTTAATTCAAATTCTATTGAAAAAAAAATTGCATTTTCATATTCAATCTCTAGTCTAACAAAAAAATTAGAAGATATGATGCACATCATTTGCTCAGACATAAGGAAATGCGTCTGTGTTTTTTTCTTCTTCTTCTTTTGTGATAGTCGTGACTCATGAGTGTATATTATTTTTTTTTCTTTTTAGTAGTTTTTATATTTTATAGGGCTGGGAATCGGGTCGGTTCGGGTCGGAGCGGATCGGAAATTTTGTTTTCGGTTATATCGGTTTTTGGATTTGTGTTCCAAATTAAACCGAATAAAAATTTCGTTCGGTTCGATATTTATTTTTGAAGTTCGGTTTATTTGGTTAATTTTTGATTAAATTTTGGTTATTTTTCGGTTTTTTTGGGGTTTTCGGGTTTTTCGGTTATTTTCGGTTTGGTTTTTTTAAGAACATAAAAATAAAAATAAACCGATCGGTTATCGGTTCGGTTCCCGAAATTGCTTTTTTGTGTTGACCGGTTTACGTAATATAAGTCAGTTCGATTCGAAAAATCGCGGTTCGGTTTATATTTCCAGCCTTAATATTTTACTTGATGAATGGGAATCAGTTATATTCGATCTAATAATGATAAAACAGTAAAGCAGTTTAAATTATACTTATAGTCATCAAACAAATATTCTTTTTTCTTCATTATCAATAATAAATGTGTGAATAAACTTAAAAACAACAATTAGCAAACGATTAAACATCATGAGTACGGTCCAAACCACTAGCTTCACTTCTTTGAGATCCTTTTGGAGCAGAGACAACATTAGATAAACCATTCTCTACATCTCTTACCAATCTCTCAAAGTGTTTTCGTGTTATGCTGTTATGAAACAAAGCTGTTAGATCTTGCTTATAGTACAAGAAACAAAGGATATAAATCAGGGCAACAGAATTTGAGTAAAAACCTAGTTAGGTCAATTAATTTGATGCGGAAGACATTAAACGCATCTAATGGTCCCTCCGCATGAAAAAACAATGACAGTTCAGTCTCTACACAACGATAGAGTTTCTGCAGAGGAATCTCAGCAATATCTGAATAACAAATGATTTGTTAGATTATAACCTAAAAAGATAGTTTAGGCTAGAAGTTAAAAGACCTTGCGTCTGCTTCAAGAAATTTTGCTTTTCTTTGTCATCATCTTTTAAGTAATATCCATATGCATAAGTCCATTTCAACAACCTTCTACATTCTATGATCTGCTTGCATGTATAGATATCGTATTAGGAAAAATATCTCACATTAAAAACTAATATATAAGATATATGAGTCAATCCACTCATTGTTAATTGGTTTTGAGTTGGAATATTATAGTTTAACATATATCATAACTCAATCTAATATATGTCCCGACCTGAAATTAGTCCAACCGATCTTACCCAAATCAGCGCGAGATTAACGACTAAAAATAATTAAATTTCGTTCTTGAATATGAAGTATTCTACTTATTTCCAATTAATTTTGAGTTGAATGTTCAACATCAATGTTGGAGACTAAATCACAATAAAATAGTGTTTTCTAGAAGTAGTTTTTGTTTAGCTAACCTGAACCCAAGCTTCTTGGATGAAGTTAAGCTGATGTGGAGGTGCTAACTGTGTGTTCCTTATTTTGTTAATCTAGAAACGAGATTTGTAAAATCCAAATTCAATATACAAAGACTGAAATATATAACAAAAATAACACAACATAAATCTCTCTTACAAGATAGTCTAGATGCTCCAAGTCTTGTTTTGCTTGTTGCATCAACTGCTCAAAAACATCAACTCAAAAGAAGTCAATACATTACATTTTCTTATGTGAATAAAAATGGATTTAAAGTTTAATTTCATAAATACCTTGTCATTATTCTCCCAATTTTCATAACAGTCTTTGTATCTATTTACAGAAGATTCTGCTATTTGTAGCTCTTGAATATCAGTCTCTTCATGCTACAAAACATTTTAAAATCATTATTGGTTGGTTCAAAAATTATAAAATATTTTCAAATTTTATAAAAAAGTACCGAGATAGAATTGCGGCACTCCATTTCTTCCCTGTGTTGCTTCCAGTTATCAAGACAAACCCTGCAGAGAAAATTTTGTTATAATGGATGCGGTAAGATTAACAAATAAAATAACATATAATCATAGGATCACAAAATTTAATTGGCTATGTTCACAAACAAATGAGAGATTTCGTTAAAGAAATAGAATAGTTTCAAAATGTATATAATGGTTAAACGAATTAAAAATAAATATATTAACCCTAATCATCATACAGTAAGATTATTGATTTCGCCTATTTAAAGTTCTAATAAGATCATTAATTAAGTAAAGAAATTGCTGTCCATATCAAATTAAAAGCATGTTGCAACACATTTTATGAAACAACTTAAAAGTAGGATCATAATAATTAAATATAATTAATGTATGCAACTATGGTTTAATAGAGAAATTAGAGATAAAAATATTACCAACAAAAAACATATTTACAAGGTGGTGAGCATGTCATCTTCAGTGAATTATCTTGATTTTTCTTGATGCTTCGATTACACTTAGGACAAGTCAACGTATTTTCTAGTAACCTGAAGTCATAAAACCCAAAATAGACAGAAAAATTTTAAATTTTAAATATTATAAAAATATATATTATATTGAGTTAATGACTAACCATTTTGCAGCTGTTTGACAATCCACAGGACTGTGAACATTTTCCCTGCACTGAAACTAAGATTTTATATATACTATACAATAGCAATCTTTAAAAAGTATATATATTGGTTAGGTATTCTAATAGATTGTATTAATTTTATTTATTTATTGCGTCTTTTAATATTAGTTTATAGTAATAGAAACAAAATAAATTACAAAAATGGAATCTAGAGAACTCACATTCCAACAGAATCTAAGTAAACAGAGACATGAGACATCTGAAATTCTTGAGCCAGGACTATGATAAATCTCGCAAATACACCTTGAGGCAGGACACCACTTCATCTAATGCCAGAAAAAAATATTAATAATAATAATAAACAAATTTCTAGAACTAAATATCAGAGAGTATGTAAATTAATCTCCTCCCAAGTAAATTTAAGTCCACAATTAAAGTAATTCCATAAATACTATGTTCCAAAACTGCAACACACTTTCAATTAACTCAAAAATACCATTAAAATATTTTTCTCCAAAAAGACCAACATAATAATTGAACTTTAATGGTTTTGAATTTTTTTTTGGTACATTAATTACAATTTAGGGTTTGGTATTGAAGGGGTTAAGGTTTAATTTTGACATTTTAAAACTATTTTAAATTTGTAGTATATTTGTAACAAAAACTTGTTGTGGTATTTTGGAACAATTTGGGAATATGTGATATTTTTTTAACACACCGGCCATCTTCGTTTCGCAATCACTAGCTGTAGCGACTAGCGATAGTGACTATCAATCGCTAGCGTAGCGATTTTTTGTTGTTCGTTTCACAGTCGCCGGCGACTGTTCGATATGTTGTTCGTTTTATTAAATTTCCATAATTTAATTAATTTACTTTAATTATTTAGTTAATTTAACTTAATTAATTTACATAATTTATCAGAAAATTTAGTTAACTAATTTATTTTCATCTTTATTCTTATTTTAAATAAATAATTTTTTATTTTAGTTTTTATAAAATTTTGAATTATTTTATTAATTAGATTTATTTACTGTATGCTAATTTATTTCAACTAATTTTATCTTAAGTTTTAAAAATAATGTTTTATATTTTTAAATTACTTATTTAATTTAAATTATATAATTTATTTAAATTATTTAATTTATTTAGCTTAAGTTTAGTTTATTTTATTTTAGTTTCTAGAACAATTTATTTTAGAATTTTTTTTTTTTTAAATCTACATATTTCATTTAACTTATTTAATTAAATTTATTTGATTTGTTTCATTTATTTAATTTATTTAATATATTTATTATTTATTTTAATCTATTTTACTTATTTTGTAAAATTGTATTTTATATATTATTTTATTTTACTCTTTATTTATTTTATTTATTTATTTAATTTTTTCAGTTTAATTTATCTTATTTTACTTTTTGGAAATAATTTTATTTTTTAAATAATATATATATATATATAATTTAGTTTATTTAATTTATTTGAGTTTTAAAATTATTTAAATAATTTATTTTTTATTTTTCTATTATTTTATCTTACTTAAATTTATTTTCATTTAAATTATATATTTAATTTATTTACTTATTTTTATTTTTATTTTTATTTTTCTGCTTAATTTATTTTATTTTTGTAGTGACGTACTGATTCATGTTCTTTTCATGATTGCTGATCTAACGACTAAAAGCAGCGATTAATCGTTGAAACAGTCGCTACTGCTGCTAGTAACTGGCAAACAAAAATGGCTATAAAAAAAATGTGGTATTTTTAGAGAAATTTAACGACACTAAACGAAAAGTCACTTGACAAGGTTGTTGTTTTCATGACTTGTTTAGTATTTACCGTTTTCATGGTGTCGATGTAAGAGTTTAGGAAATATTGATCGTACTTAGACTTCTCTTTCTTAGAGGCAAATCTTTCGATCATATCTCGACTAATAGCAGCTGGACAAGAGTTGTAAGGACATTTCAGTCTCCAATACCATTCAGAAGTTGGACTTTCATAGATGATTTCGTCAATATGGCCTAAAATAAATTACATAATCAAGATATATAATAAGGTTAAGAGTATATAATGAAACATTATATATATTTTAACTCTAACGAGATCATACTTCTCCAGCAAGACGTGCACACACGATGGTTACAAGAGACCGATGCAGACTTCTCAAGTGGATATGATTTGTAACAGCATCCACATAAGAACTATAACAAGATTTTAGATGTTCGTGTGTTAATTTGTTATCAGACATAAACAAAAGAGTTAGAATTAGGGCTCCAAAACCTGAATCCGAACCGAACTAAAAAACTGAGATCGAAACTGAATTATATTTCCAAATAATATCCGAATGGTTTATATAAGAATTTTTAGTTTGGATATCCGAATATCCAAGCTGAACCATACCCAAATCAAACCTCGAATGGATATCCGAAAAACTGATCTAATGTTTTTATATATATGTATTTTTGCTCAGATAATTAAAGATCTTTGGTTGCGTTTGGGTTAAAAATACCTAAATTATCCAAATAAACTGAATCACAACCCCAAAATACAATACAATATCAATAATCCAAATTATCTGAACAAGGCGAACCAAAAAATCCGAACAAAAAAACTTAGTTTCATGTCGGGTTTTGGTTAGAGAATATAATCTGACGCAAACCCAAAACTGAAATCTATTGAGTTTTTACATAGCTGAACCTAAAAACTAACATCCAAAAGCCCACCTCTAGTTAAAATAAAATAAACTTTTGGTTTGAAAGATTATTACTTCTTTATCATCAGAAGATGGATCAGGTAATTTGTTTTGGTTCTCAAACACAAATCTTGCTCTAGGGTTTCCATGTCTTAGGGCCTGGGCCTAAACATGGGCCTTAGAAGCCCACCTGGTTTTGATGTTTTAGATGTTGTTTTAGTTTGTTTGGGTTTCAATTCTGAAAAATGTAACTGGGCTATTTCTGGCTCTATTATAAGTTTTAAATAGAATATCCTTTAACAAAAAAAAGATGGATCAGGTAATGATCTCTCAAACAAGCCGACGATTTCTCTAACTTTTCTCATTATCAAACCATTTCTCATGAATCTCACTAACATCCCTTAGAAAAGAATTAAAGAACCAAGATCCATCAGAAAAAGAGGTTCTTGTAGAAGAAGAAATATTAATATTAATAGGGTTTGATTTTTACCAGCCATAATGAGAAATCAGAACTATGGCTTCATCTTTGGAGATTGAAAGAGAATCTGAAATCATTTGAATCTTATCTTGCATAAACCCATGGATTTCTTCTTCTTTGAAAACAACAACATAACTTTGTTCAACAAATGTTTCTGTCTGAACATCATCTTCTTCTTCATCATCAGCTGAGTAGTAAGATTCGATTGTGAGCTTATTTAGAATTTTTACCTCATGATCATCCATATAAATATCAGAAGAACTATATGAAAGAAAAGAAGTCTCATGACTCTTTTTATAGAATTCAATTAAAGACGACTAAGTCTTCAGAAATTTTGTAACCAAAAAAAGATAAGTCTTATATTTTTAAAGCATCTCCATTGGGAATATCTCAAATAGGGGTTCTCCTTATACATATATATATAAGTAGTTAGGTGTCTCAAAATTATGAGAAACTCATTCCAAAATATCTTATTAAATAATATTATTTGTATATACTTACACATATATTTATATTAAGAATCCCTATTTGAGATACTCATAATAGAGATGCTCTTATATTATAGATGTGAGAAGAGTTTAGAATTTCTGTTACTTTGATGACAAGTAACCTCATAAGCTTCTAATATAAAAATGCCAAAAAAATCTTCAACCTATCATATTACGTAAAAAAACATATACTTTTAAATTAGCCATTTTAATCTTCAATTTTTTCATGTGAATCCATTTAAATACCCAAATTTTATTGATCATACCGTTTTAGACATCCGTTTATTCATTCTTTAACACTGTTAAACAAAGTTAACTAGTTTTGTTAATTTGCATTTTAGCAAACAATGTCGTTGCTTTAAAACAGAAAAACATCACCTTCAAACGACATTGTTTGCTAAAAGACTTAAATTAATAGAGTTAGTTAACTTTGTTTAACGATGTTAAGAGTTGAATAAACGGATGTCCCAAACGAAAGTCAAGTATTTAAATAGATTCACATGAAATATTAATAATTAAAATGGCTCATTTGAAAATACATATTTTTGGGCTTAAAATTGTAAGTCAGAGATTAGTTGGCATTTTTTCTGTTTCTATATCTTTGTTATTTTTTTGAAAAGTGAGATCGTTGACATACAGATAAATTAATATATAGAAAATTTCTAAGTAAATTTAATTTATGTATACACGAAATTTCCACTGGTTCTACATTATTATTTTATATATTTATTTATTCGGTCAATGATAATAAGACTAATGTGGTCTGGATTTTTTTTATTTTAATTTTAGAATATTATGTAATGACTACCACATACTATTTGATATTAGAAAAGTCATGCATATAATGTTCAATTACGCGTACAATTTGGAATAATGTATGTAATTGCTACCTTATTTTTGCTCCATTTTACGGGTACGATTTAAACCTTTTGGCAACAAAAAAATTATTGAACCTGGTACATTAAAAATTGAGCAAAAATACAACAAAAAAGTGGATGTGTTTCAAAAATACTATATTTTTTATTCGTTCCAGAATTATCATAAAAGAATTTTGTTCCAAAAATACCACAAATTTACAATAACATTACAACTTCAAATTTAAACCCTAAACCTTCAAAACAAAACTCTATCCTCTTCAAAACTAAATCATAAACTTTAATTAGTGAACCAAGTTTATATATTAAACGGACAAAAGTTAAAAAGTCGAGCATTTTTAAGATTTTTTCTCTTTTTTAAAAGATTTATATATATTATGCACACCTTTTTAAATTCACAGAAATGATGAAAGGTTTCTTAAACATTGTTTAACCCACAAATCCACTTTTGAATTGTTAAGATAAGGAACAAAAAAAAACTTTAAAACATCATATCTTTTAGAAAGAAAACTAATGTCAGAAAATGATGTCATGAAATTCCGAAGTATTCTCCAACACCTTGAGTATGTTCACTAGATGGAGAAAATCCGAACAAAAAACTGATTTGTGATTTCGCGATAACACCACTTGCATTGTCTCTCGGGCTGCCAAGCCTTCCACAAACAACAGTGATGACATTTGTCGATCTCCGATGGTAAGAAATGGTGGTTCCTCAGTATCTCGTTCCTTTTCCTCATGTGTCGACACGAGCCTCTTAACTTCTGGATAGTTACCTTGTCTTTAACCGGACATCGACACCATGCAAGTGGTTCTCTCTTCCATGGCTGGCGGTGGCTTGCTTTTGGATCGATGAATCACTGGTTTGTGTCTCATACTTGTGTTTCACTTTGCAAGTTCTGATCGGCTTTAGGAGTTTGGAACTCCCTCGGGATCGGCTACATGACCGGTGTGTTATGGACTTTTGGGAAATTCGATGTCGGATTCAGTGGAGTATACTCATCTCCACTACGGCCTCAATGAGCGTGAAGTGATCGACGGCGGTTGTCTAGGTTGGAAGTCTCGAGATCACTTGGAGTATATGGGCCTAGGTTTGGGCTGGTTCCTTCTCTCTGGCAGGCTCCACTTCTTTTGGACAAGCCCACTTGATTCTTTTTGTTTTAATTGTATCTATCCTTGGCTTTATCTTGTTTTACTTTTGGTCGTCATTATGTTGGTATTAGATTTAGGAGTACAACTTCTCTAGGGCATAATGTCCGCTACAATCACATGTTTTAATTTAATACAATATCTTTGACGAAAAAAACATTTACGTCTGGAAGAGGTGGAAGTAATTAGGTAAGATTAAAATAATTGATATGTATTTTTCCACAAATCACATATCTATTCTTTCTTTCTTTTTTTTTACTCTCAACAACAATGGACCAACTTAGTAGTCTAAACTCCATTATAAATAAGTTTTTATGTTCATTTTACAAGTGATCAAATTCAACAATGATTTGAATGAAATTGCAATAGAAATAGTAACCAATAGTGTTGATATTGAATTTGACATCCATTCAAGAAGACGTAAATCCAAACCTTGAGACGAACCGAAAATAAGAGTCTGTTAAAAGTGGATGAAGACTGCAAATGTTGATTAAAGATAACGTGATAATCGATGTAAAAAAGCCAAAGCTTATTTGGCATGTAGATTTAGGTGACCAACCACCTCAAAACCAATATAAATAGACATATTCCCACACAACGCAAATTAACATTGTTGAGAAGTTCTCCGACTAGCGGAGTTAAATCATTATAATAGATGATATTATTACTAATAATTGAGGAACAAGTTCAATCTTTGTGTAAAATTCAGTTTTGAAGATCACCCGGCGATGATTTTTATTTCCTAAATCACACCACCATGGACCACCTTACGAGCTTTTGGTCGGAGGTGAAGAAGAGTCTGAGATTTGAGAATCTTCTACTCATGATGAAAATGATACAAATCTGGTGTGTTTCCTTATGTTGTAGTCCTGGTATTTTTGAATTTATGATGAGATCTTGTCATGATTACCAGGAATGGCAATTGGAATCTACTCAATTTCGGATTGGTTTTCCTCTGATTTGTCATTATCAGAGAAGTAATCTTGGATTTACTCTGGTGATTCGCGAAGATTCAAGGGTTTCTATTATCCCTTAATCTTCTACAATATTTAAATTGTTATAGACCATTGTCAATTGCTATCAACGCATTCTTTTCTCTTTGTTTACAATCTTCTCAAAAAAGGTATCATTTGCAATGGCTTCTCAATCTTCGATGATACGAAGAGGCGATGAACAACAGAAACCAAAACCAATCAAAGTTCATGCCTTTGATACTTCTTCAGTTATCAAGAGTTATGAGAGGACACTAGTTGGAAGACTGATGCACCCAGCGACTCAACTTGAGAAATCAAAACAATCTTAAGTTTGTTCCCTTCGATCTGGAAGTGTAAAGGATATGTCAAAGGATATGAGGTAGAAGGTGGAAATTCCATTTCAAATTTTTGAAGGAAGAAGATATGAAGAAAGTATTGGCCAATCGTCCATACCATTTTGATGGCTAGATGGTTCCGCTAGAGAAGTGGATCCCGACAATAAGAAGGAATTTCCCTTCTCAAACTATGCTTTGGGTACACTTAAAAGGTGTTCCAGAAATCTACAGGGCATGAGAGACTCTGGACAGCATGGGATATGACATCAGAGAAGTGGTAGATGTTGATATCAATGGCGGTCGGGTCAAAGTAGCGATGCAATTTCGCAAGCCTCTAGTCTTTTCCCGGGAGCTTGAATTTGTTAATGGTGATATCCTCAAAGTCAGACTGTTCTTTGAGAAAATTCATCATTTATGTACAAGGTGTAATCGTATTACACATTTAAAGAATGAATGTCCATAAGTGGAGAAAACGAAGAGGTCATTTACAGAAGCAGAAGAAGGTGATCGAATTATCACATGATGAGGTTACTGATAAATCAATCACACTGAATCAATTGGTTCAAAGGAAAGAGATGAATCCCATTATCCCAAACTTCAGTTGAAACACGTGCGTCTTGTGCCCAAGACCAGAGACCATCGGCGAAGAGAAAACTATTCAGTCTCTGGCGATCAACCGGAAAAGAAGACTGAAGGGACGAAGGAATAGGTGTTGAAGGCTTTTGGTGACACTAATCAATCTGATTCTATCTCAAAATTGAACGACAGTACTATGTTCTCTGAGGCCTTGCCGGAAATTTCTCTGACAACAGAGAATGTTGTAGGATCAATAAATACGATTCCACCTGTTACGGGGCCCCAAGAGAAACCCTCTATGCAGATGGGCCAGGAATTAATTAAAGAGGCCCTACTTCCTTTGAATGGGCTTGATGTTTTCAAAGTTGTACAAACATGGAATCCTTCCCTTAATTCTGCGTTCGAAGATTCTTTTGGGCTTGGTGGAAGTATTATGGCTCAATTCTCTAATGGGCAGATTGATGATCATTTTATGTTTACTTTTGGGCTTTTCGATAGCCCTTTACTTGTTGATCATGCGACAAACAGAGAGGTTACAAGCCTGCTTCAAATGGACGTGTCAGAGATAATTTCTCCTTTGAGGAGCGTTTTGGGTGCAAATGTTGTACGAGACAAGAAGATAGAAGGTCGGATTGAGAAAGCTTTACATCCAAGGAAGAAAATATGTCATGATCCATGCAAGGGTACAAAGCTTAAAATACAAATTGCTTTTTTGATTGGTAACCCATAACTCATTACTGAGTTAGTCTCATCCCACTCAAAGATGGTTTCCCAAGAAGGAAAATATTTTGAGGAAAAAGAAAGCCGGTGGTTGAAGGAAAACCATTGGTAGTGGATTGATATATTTCTGAGCTGGAATTGTCAAGGAGCAAGTAGCTTCTTGGAAATTTAGAGGCTACAGGAATTCAGGCGTACTTTATTTCCATGAGTCTTATTTCTGATGGAAACAAAGCAATCTCACAATTTTCTTCAAGACATTTAAGCTCATTTAGCATATAATTTTCTGTTTACCGTAGACCCTTCTGGTCATAGTTGGGGACTAGCCCTTTTATCGCTTTCGCAGTTTCGAGTTGTTGTTATTTCTTCAAATAAAAATGTAATTGATACTATGATTACAATTAAAGGCAATAAAAAATTTCTCTTTTGTTTATGGCGCTCCTGTTGTTACAAACCGAGAAAAAGTTTGGGAATATTTAAAATAAATTAACTCCTCTCAATTCATGCCATGGGAGATGATTGGAGATTTTAACGAAATTTCGGACCACCACGAGAAACAAAGAGGTAAGATTCGTAGTAAATTATTTTCTTGATTTTCTACTTATGAAACAATGTTGTGGTATGGTAGATTTCCCTTTCCAAGGAAATAGTATGTCATGGGTGGGTCGAAGAGGATTGACTACAGTTCGCTATCGCTTAGACCATGGCATGGGAAATGAGAGATGGTATGACTGCTTCTCTCATTCTTACATTGAGTATCTTGGTTTTTGGGGTTCGGATCACCGACCAGTCTTACTGCGAGTAAACCATAAACGCTTTAACGGTTCAAAGCAATTCTGGTTTGATAAAAGGTGGATCGTTTAGCCAGAATTTGAACTTGTTGTGAGGAATATGTGGGAAGCAACTATGCCCGAGGAGATTATACCATTAAGCTACCGAATAAATTGTTGTCACCGAAAAATCTCTAAATGGCGTCATAAAGAGGTTATTAATTCAGGGGAGTTGGTAAAAGACATTACATTGAAACTTGATCGCGTTCAATCCTCGGACAACTTTGCTCATGAAATTCACCAATTATCGGAGTATCTACGCATTGCTTTTTTTTCATAAAAGCTTTACTGGAAACAAAAGAGTCGAGTACATTGACTAAAAGAGGGAGATAGAAATACATTTCCATGCATGTACCAAAATGCGGCGTGCACGAAACTGAATAACCGAAATCTGGACGGAATCGGGAATATGGTTAAAAAAGAGGAAAAAATAGAGAAGGAGGTTGTATCTTATTTACAATCCCTTTTCACTGCCTCGAAAACATCAGATATCCCTAATGCTCTTAGTTCGGTAGAACCTCGAGTTACTAAAGAGATCAATACCTCCCTTATTGCACGTTTACAAGTGGAAGAGGTCAAATTGGTACTTTTTATGCGGGCCCGGAAAAAGCACCAGGTCCAGATGGATGATGACTCTGAATTTTCACGGTTTTTACTTATCAAATAGCATTGATTATGAGGTCTAAAAGCGTGCATACATCATATTTATAGTTGATTTCACTAACTTT
>OVBE01013633.1:0-12580 GCA_900406425.1 Iberis pinnata | reverse complement strand
TATATATATATATATATATATGTACAAAGTTACTTATAATAAAAAACAACTAACAAATAAATCACACCAACAAAAAAGAAAAAGAATGAAAAACTAAATATAAAAAGTTTTAAAGCAAAAAATGAAAATCTAAATGCGTTTAACCTAAAAATCTAACACCGGATGCTTTTGTAGTCTACTTCGAAGCGGTGAGTGTGGTTGAGTTCGTTATCGGTGTATTCTTTTTCGTTTTTCAAACTCTACAGCTCTGCTTCCATATTGAATTTCGGAGTGTTTTTATCTTCTCTAACATGGAGATCTTCGTGTCAACCTCCATTGCTCGAACTTCGGTATCACGAAAATCTTCCAAACATTATAGCTGAATCTTCATAAGTTTCAACATAGTTTTGTACTTTTTTGTGGTTGGAAACCGTTTGAGAGTTGTTGGATTGTCTTCTACATCTTCAGGGATGAGATTCATCTTTTTTTGAGTTTTTCTTAAAAAATGGAGATAATGAGAATATGAAGGATTGTTTATGTATGTATTATATATATAATGGTTTTATTAGTCATGTATTATGAAAGTGTGTCGTTATTAAACGTCGTTTCGTCTTTCGTGACGTTTAAATGTGTGTGATGTATCTGACGTTAATATTTATTTGATTTTCCTTTATTTTAATAATATATTTATGTGTAATGTTGAAACGGCGCAACACTAGGGTATACCCTTTTGTATATGGAGTAGGGTTTATCTTCGGTTGAGAGGGAAACACAACAACGGTTCACTTAAATGAAAATGTTTTAGTCACTGTTAATAAACATATTTCTATAGCTCATGCAATGCATGGCAAACCGATTTCGTATCATACACATAAACATATTTCTATTAATAATGTGTTATCCTGATTTCTATACTTTCATTTCATAGACATAAACATATCTCTATTACCCGAACCGAACTTGCTAAAATTAACCCAAAAAAACAAACATAACCGAAAAACCAAAATTTAACCGAAATTAAACATTTTAAACCAAATAAAGTGATCTTCAAAACAAAAAATCCGTGTAAATTGATCTTCAAAACTTGTTTTTTTTCCGTATGCATACTAATATTTTAAATAATCTTTTCGGTTTCTTCTACAGTGATAATTGTTTTCCGTGATATTTTGTTTACATAAACATCATAGTATTGTACTCAAGTTATATATGTAACAATGTATAAACAAGTTTCATAACTACTAATCTTCCTTAGATTTGGACAATTCAAATTAAGTGTGAGACAAGCCCAATTGAAGCCCAAGCGGTATAAGTGGGAGTCACGTGACAAGCACGTGATGTTACTAAAAACAGAAGAAACAGATTTTGGCTAAGTATTAAGCTTGTTTTGACAGAAGAGGAAACAGCTCTGCGGCCATGTTTGGACCACTCTACCAAGTCGGCTTCTAGGCCTTTGCGCATACTTAAAGTTTTTTTTAAAAGCTTGTTGTATGTCCTGTAAAACTAAAGTGATTCTACTCGAATCCAGGTATTAGATTCCAGCGTGAGTTGGGTCAAAGTTAAGGACCCGAACACGTTCTTAGTTCCTCTTGCTACATTTTTACCCCATATTGATGCAGGTGTAGCCTCGAAGCCTTGGTTACGTCTACTACAACGGGCCCCAGCAGAGCCGGATGTCGACGTGTAGCCTCCTCTCATCCTTACTATCGTTTCAGAACTGAGAATATCAAATAACATTTCCAGCTAACTTCCACATCTAACGAATTCAAATAATCTGTATGTAGATGATACCTCAAATCAACTAAACTACATAATCGATGTACATAGACCTAAAAATTGACTAAAAGCTGAAGTATATGAGGAAGATACCTTCTCGATTAAGTAATAAAGCTTCAAATTGGTGAGATCAACAATTTCCCGAAGTAACGCATAGACTGAAGATCTTATGAAAATAATGAAGAAAGACAGAAACAACTAAGTCGAATTGATTATGTTGAAAAAAGTTAAGTGATTTCATAAGTACCATAGCGTTTTTTGTATTATCTACAATAGTAAGTGCCAAAATAGCAAATTTAAATGCCTAAGTATTTTTGTTTTACTGGGAATGAAAAAATAGCGTCCAAAAAAGTGAAACGCTATGGATAAAACCCGTGTCCATGTACAATAGTAGAGACACAAAAAACAATATCCTGGAATAGATAGGCATATTTCTTGTAGTGTTATTTTTCTCGACTTGTCTTCCTCGCTTGGTTTCTTTATCGATGATTCTTACTAATTTTCATTTAACAAAGCTCGATCGTTGATCAACCACTTCTTGATGTATTTTGAATTGATTCCATGACTCGTTTATGTTTTGAGTCTTTTCATTTTAGAAATATGTCGTATAACGATGATTACCAACCGTTTTTTACCAAAACCGGTCGATCACGAGCTCAGTAACAACAAGAGCCAAGTACCACCCGTTTTGAATCTGCTGCACCACCGGTTGCTAAGAACAAGAAATGATATACTGCAGATGAGAAGCATAAAGTAATTTCTTCGGGAAGTACGTCGGTCATTGGCCCTAAATACATGCAAACTCCTTGGATCCGAGTGACGAATGCACCATTTATCAACAACCGTTTAAATTTTGGAGTGACTGAGCAGAGAAACCACAAGTCTTGGGTTGATAGGAAGGTGGTTGAGAAGTGGGATTAATTTCACAGCATGTACTACAATGTTCTGTTGAGCATAGAGTTCGAGCCTACTCGTTTCTCTGATTTTTCGGTTTTGAGGGATCTTGGGGTTGACAAAGACGTGAAGATGATGTTTGCCAATACGAGCCTCGGTGATTTCCCGTTTCAACCTAACCCGCTATACAAGGATCTAGCTCATCATTTCTTTGCATCATTCCGCATTGTCAGCGAAGATCCTAAGATACCTCGTCTATTTGGAGAAGAAGGTATATTTGATTTGTCTAGGAAAACTCTACAAGGTTCCTATGGTTGTGTTTGGGCCTATCTTTAGTTTCCAAGCTAATGGATACCTCTCTTCGCTTACAAAGTTTAACGCTTATCATGATATTTGGGAGGTGATAGCTTGAGGATGTTTTGTCTCCAAGAACGCAAAGCTCACTTCGATCCCAAATCCCGCTATCCGTCTGATGGTCAAGATTTTGAGCAACCTCTTTTATGGGAAGAGGGAATTCGGCTAAACCCATAACTAGGAGCTTGTCTTTATCCATTATGCCCTTAGCCAATTCACCATGACTGCTTATGAGACCGATCAGGATCAAACCACTCACGATGCTTACTTTGGTTGGTTGTGTGCTAAAATTCTATAAGAGAGGAATTTTGCGGCGTTGAAGAATCCTACAAGGATAGAGACGATGGGTAGTCTAGCTACCCCAATTTTACGCACTGTTGGTGTTCCACTTGATATTTTCTCTCCCGAGCCAAAGACGAACCGTGTGGACGAGAAGTACATCGCAAACAAGAAATGGTTTGCAAGGTACCATGACTATCCCTTTGAGAATTTGGCAAGTCATATATGCGAGATTAGCCTCCCGAAGACTGATTTGACCAACATCACGTCTTTGTCCAATGTGAGATTTTTACCAGGTCCTCAACATTTGAGAAACACCCCACCTGCTACTACTGAGGCCTTGAGACTTTCAAGATGGCAACGCACCAACCAGCGGTGAACTAGAGCTCCCACTCTGGATACTGAAGTCCCCGAGGATTACAATGCATACATTTTACCACCGCACAAAGCTGACATGACTCCCGAGGAGCATATGGAGTGGATTATGAATTCACATGATCGAAACAATGGGTTGATGCGGCGTATCCTTTCGACAGTTTCCTCTTGTTTCCGCCCACCGAGACGCCACAGTGATAACAAGAAGGAGTTTGCCGAACACGGTGAGGCAGGGGATGGTTCTGGTCAAATTTCCAATTGAGAGAGTTTGAGCTTCATTGTAGTAATTTCCTTTTAACTCAGAACTCATGTGTCTTTTTATCATTTTTCTATTTTTTACTTATTTACTCTATCTGTTAATTTTCCTTCTTGTATTTATTTTCACACTGGGATGGTGTGAAGTAAGTCTTGTGGAGGGTCTATGCGTTACTAACTATGTTTGATGTTTTCTCTTTTGGTAAATTTTTTTCAAATTTTTTGAGTTTAAAATTAGATAAGTCTAGTTGAGTCGAATGAATGATGACCAAAATCCATGATGACTAATAACCTAGTGTGAGTTCAGTTTCATTCTCTATTTGACTGCTAACTTAAATTAACTGCTGGACTTAGGATTGGAACCCCATTAACTTATTGATAAGCCTTTGGCAGTTTTGATCTTTTGTATTGTTGATGATTTGATGCTAGATCAACTATGATATGACTTAATTTGTTAAATTCTCTTACTTATGGTGTTGGCATACTATGAAAGCTAGGTACCTTGCTCTTCAGTTCTCTGTAAAACCGACAAGTTTTTTAGCATGATCCAAGTCCTTTTTCTCTCTCCCTTCAGAAAATAAAAAACAGTACATAAAAAGGATTGAAAGCGAGATATTGAAATCCGTAATCAATCCCATTAAAATCAACTACTAAAAAAAAAGAAGATAAAGAAAAGAAAGAAAAGCGCATAAATGCGAAGAAATAAAAAAAGAGCAGTAAGAAAAGGAAAAAAAGGACAGAGAAAGGGGGAAATTATTAGGAACAGAAGTTGATTGATGTTCTGTTTGGTACGGAAACTTTGATAAAAAAGGTACTTGAGTGCGCTGATCTATACCCCATAAGTAAGAATGCACCATTTGCTTTTGAATGAATTTAATGAGTTGGCTGAGATGATTTGATAGTTTGATTGACTTGGGATCTAGAGTAGAATGCAAGTTGTTAGTTATCCGGTGGTAAATAGTCAATTTGCAGTGGTTGTCTAAGATTAGTGTCTTTAGTTATGACATCTAATTTGGTCAATTCATAGAAAAACAATTTGTATCGTGCTTTTTCATATATGAACTTTAGGTGAGTGCCTAAACCATACTAAACTTTTGTTTTATGATTATTTTGATCATATACATTATTAACAGTGCTAAAATCCGTATTACGTTTAACACCGTTAACATACCGTTAATTAGTATGTAGAAAAAAGTGTCAATTCATACTCCAACTATATATGGTGTGCCGTTTTATACACCGGTTTTTGTAATATGAAATTATGTTTCATTTATAAGAAAATGTTATTTATATTAATTGGATGTGTATTTGATTGTGGTTTTAATGATAATCTAACAATACGAAAAATGTGATTATACTTTTGCAACTAAATTTAGAGAATAATTGAAATTATGACATAGTTTCTTTTTGGATAAAATTATTAAAGAGTTTCTAAGAAGGATTTAAAAGATGATTAATTGCCAAATGTTTTTTTAAAACCATACATTTAGATATAGTCTTCATATTTAAATGGTCTTGTATAATTTAGTATTTGAATATCTTAATCATTGTTAAAAGTACACTCATTATATGATACCATATATGATATATTATTACCCATTGACCAAATCTTGAAAATAAATTGAATTAAAATCGATTGTAGAGATATCTTAATAACTAGAATTCTCTTTACAAAAAGACATGAAAGATATTGACGGACACAATATATAGTCAATAATAACAATATGGATTTGGTCAAAGTATAATTGAGCATCAATTTTATTATTTTTTAATAGCTAGTGAAAGAGTACATTTGCATTTTCATATCCAATATCATGAAAACATATACTCTTTTTATTGTATTTAATGATTATTTGTGATGTTTGCATATCAAACAATAAAACCTCATAAATTATATTTAACTTATTTTCATAAATTTTTTATTAATTACAATTAATTTTTCAAACGTCTTTAGTTTAATGGTAATGTCCCTATTGTAGGTCTTATGGTAGATGTGTTGCCTTTTCTATATGAAAATATTATTTGTAATATTTGTAAATGTAATGTTCAAAAACTAATTTAAATAATCATATAAATATATCATATGTTATGGAATGTAATAAAGCTATATAATTTTAAGTTTTAATAAAGAAATTTAAAATAAAATAAAATTTTCATAAAAATATCTAAAATAAAAGAAAAATATAATTTATAATAATTTATTGACTTTTTGCACTTAGTCAAAATTGTTTTAGCACTTTTATATATAGTTCATGTATAAAATGGCACTTCGAGTATAATTGGGGTATGAATTGATATTTTTCCTATCACTTAACAGTATATTAAACGGTGTTAAACGCAATACAAATTTTAGCACTGTTAATAATGTTTATGATCAAAATAATCTTAAAACAAAAGTTTATGATGGTTTAGGCACTGACCTATAATTCAGGTATAAAAAATCACGATACAAATTGTTTGGGTATGAATTGACACTAAGATTCTGCGAGTTCCTGTGTGGTCCTTTTCAAACCTCTTCTCTAGATTTAATCTTGATTTACTTGAGGACAAGCAAAGATTTAAGTATGGGGGAGTTGATATTACTCGGTTTTAATGCATAATAGTGGACATTTATATATGTTATTCTGCATTATTCTGAACGCTTTCTTTTCAAATTTGGTATATGTTCAGGGTTTTAGGTGTTCGGGTCGTTTTGGTACAAAATGATGCATTTCATGGCAAATCAGAAGAATTTAAGCTCTATGATAAAATGAAGAGATCTATCGATCTCTCCTGAGATCGATCGTGAACTTTACACGAAGAAGAATCTGTCTTGCGAAGAGATCGATCGATCCCTCTAGGGATCGATAGGGAAAATGCTCCTCGAAAGTTTCGGAACATGAGATCGATCGTGCACCTGGAAGAAGGATCAAGCAGTTTTTAGAAAAGATTGATTGATCCCTAGGGAGATTGATCGATCCCTTCGCCTGAAGAAAAATGAAGATTTTCTCTATTTTGCACTTTTGATCCCCAAGCCTATCTTTTATCAAGTATTTAGTTGGTTCCTTTTTCCAAAACTATATAAGCATTGTGGCTTCCATTATTTTATTTTTACGCTTTACAACTATTGAGTTTTTACAGAGAGACAGATTTGAGCCATGTATTTGGAGAAGATTTATGAACTCTAATTTTATATATACCAATATCAATTTTCATCTGTTTAATCATATGTTCTTCTTTTATATTGAATTGTGTTTTAGATTTTAGGGTTTCCTAGGAAAACCAGGTTTGAATATTAGAGTTTATCATAAAGGACTAAATTTATTAGGTTCTTAGTCTAGATTTGTACTTAATGTCTGAATTAGCTTGATCACCTAGTTCATGATAATAGGTTAATGAATACAAAGAGATTTGGTTTAGAAACCCGAACTAATCTAGATGAATAAGTGTTTTTGCTTGCCAGGTATTGTCCTAAATGCCTATGAACAATTGAATTTAAACGTTAATGCATGATCGAATTAGTTAGATTCGATCTAACTGCCTCTAGGTTATATTATATTAATTTCAACATAATATTATGTTTTTAACTGCCTCTAGGTTATATTATATTTATATAATATAAATTATAAAATATATATTTATATGTGAAAATCAATAAATATATGAATTCATTCATTTAAAAATATATGTTATGTTTTCAATATATGATAGAAAATATATATAAAAGGTTTTTTACCTGCAAATTTCAAATAAATTAGTAATAACTAATATATCAAATTATTTATAGTATATTTTATTTAATTTATAAAAAATTTATGAGGTTGAATTAATTAATTTTGTGAATTTTATATATATATAGGGAAGATCACATTTTTATTATGTAAAGTACAACTTTCTAACACTTTAAATTTTGACGCAATTCTACTAGCACTTCAAACCTTCAAAGTATAAACTTTACAAAAGAAACTTGAAACTGGTTATTTTCTACACATGATGATGTGGCATGATGATAAGGTATTAACATGTCATGTCAGCGTGTTACATCAAAAAATAATAACATGGCATGATAACACATCATGTCATATTGTTATTTAAAATTATAGTAATCAGTTTATCATGTAGCTTCGTCACTATGTTATTTTGATACATAATGATAACATATTCCTCATTGAGAATTTGAAAACATGAATGCATGCAAAAGCCTTGGTGATAGGATTTTTGTGACGGTCAGAAGCTAACACCACATATGACCCGTCCAAAATACAAGTGCATTTTTTATGAAAGACCATTCCCATGAAACATCATACTCAAAGTCAATTATCCAATAAACAAATGGATACACTTGAAAATTTGCATCTTGGACATTTACAACTAGTAAAACACCTTTGTACATTCCTATAAGATTCGAACCATCTACCACAATAACTTTTCAGAAGTAATGAGTCCCAACAGTTGAAGCTACAAACAAAATTAATATATATTTAATCCTATCTTCATCATCAACTTCAATAAAAGTTATTTTTCCTAGGTTAGACTTTATTATCATGTGCAAAAATAATGGCAATCAGAAATAATCAGAAATATCCATTTATGTTGTTCCCCTTTCCAAAACCTTAGGCATGTATCAATGTTCTATACGATGTCTCCTAATCCATATTGATGCCGAACATCATTTTCACCCATTTTTGGTATGTTTTGTCGTGTATCTATCAATTATTTCAATGTACTCGATATTTTGTTTTGCTATATACTTAGGAAATTGTCTTACATTGATAACTTTTTTGATACATAGAATATGTGACCACTAACATACTTTTTCAACAATAATGTCACAACATCTATGAAAATCATCGTTGACGCTCGAAGCTTCAAGTTGCACCCATTTACCCTATAAATGGCTACATACAACGATGACGTCAACTAGTAAACTTTGTATTCAAAATGGTTAGTTAGCGATAAAGTACGCAACCGAACTGTCAAATATTTTTTCATTCTATAACTTTGGCCAACATAAAAATATTTCATGGAAGAAAAAATGGAACTCTGTCCTTCCTCAACATGTCAGTTCGTGTTGAAATCCTCATCAATGTCCTTATTTTTTACTCTTCTATAAATACTGTATAATCTTCACCATAAAAACAAGCTTTCCCTCTTGTTTAACAGTACTATGATGCCAAAGAAAAACTTCAACGTATGCATCTTCATTACAAAAACTAGCATAATGAGATTCATCAACATTAGCACAATCCTAGTCAACATTGATATTGTTATATTCTTTCACTTTACTTGATACGTAAAGATGTCTAACATAGCATAATTCGAGACCAGTACATACTTTCTTGTCATTTGTCACAAACACAAGAGGAGTGTTTACATACATTTGGGGTAACGTAGGAGTTGGTAAGGCATAATCTCTCTCCAACTTATGAGATTTAAATCTCAAAATCATTAGTATCATCTCAACAAGTTCATCACGCGAACAACCATCTTCTATGACTTGCATTTTTCTTGTGAGTACTATCCACCTCAAAACTCCACGTCGTACTTGCAACTCATTCTTCGAAGATAGAAAAAACATGAACCATCCTAAAAATAATAGGAAAACTAGGTTCAATGTTCTACATACTTCATTTAAATTTTGGCATACTTATTGTTTCATTGGCAGATGTTAGCATACTACTTAAGTATGTGTGTAAGTTTTCGGGAACTTCTTAGACTACCTTAAGTTTGCTTGTAAGTCTGATGAGACTTCACAAACTTTTGCATATTTCCTTATGTCAGCATGTAAGTATGTTGAAACTTCCTAAACTTTCGCTGAGTCTGCATGCAATTCTGCTGTAACCTCGCAGACTTTTGTAGACATCATGAAGTTTACAATTGTTTGTGATACTTTCCAATACTTTCACGCTTACTGAAAGAATTTTTCAAAGTGTACGAGACTTCTGTAGACTTTCATGCATACTAAGATAAGTCAGCAATATATTGTGAGATAATTCGTAGAATCACCTGCCTTCTCAGCCTAAAATCAACGAATAAGTTTGTTTTAGTGGGACAAAAGTCTGCTTCTGATAGTAGGAAACCATGTTGAACTTGTTTTTGAGGAACAAAGTTTTGATTTTGTCCATATGGAATGAATGACTTATGTTGTTGTGAATAGTTTTTGTTGTAGCCACCTTGATTCTGAATGTAGCTTATCTCTTCTTGATGAGCATTCGTTCCATCTTGAGCATGTTCTTCCTCATTAATGAAATGCATTTGATGTTGTTGGGCAAGAAGTAGTTTATCAAGTATATCATTCAAAGCTTGGATCTCCTTCTTATGAGTTGTCGTGGAATCAACAATGCTTCTAGCACCTCTATCATAATCCTCATTGTAGTTCACGTCATATTGTGCTAAGTTTTCATTGAGCTCCCATCCTTCATCAACAACTTGGTTTGGAAAACTCTCATTGCTTGTTGTGTCAAATAACATTATGATATTGGGTAGAACTCCTCCATAAAATGTGTTAAGAAGTAATTTCTTGTTGAATCCATGGTGAGGACACTGCAATATATAGTTCTTGAACCTCTCCCAAGCTTCACAGAAAGTTTCAACATTCATTTGTGCAAAACCAGAGATCTCATTGCGCAACCATGCTATTCGGAAAGTAGAGAAGAACTTTGCAAGGAAGGCTTTCTTGCAATCTTTCCAAGTAGTGATTGAGTTCTAAGGAATAGCCTTCTCCCATTGATGGGCCTTTTCACCCAAATAAAAATAACAAGTCTCAGCTTGAATGCATCTTCACTAACCTCATTCATCTTTGCGAGACCAAAAAGCATGTTAAACTCATTCAAGTGGTCTAGAGGGTCTTCCATTGGCATCTCATTAAACTTGTTCCCTTGAACCATAGCAATCAAGCTATGATTGATTTCAAAGTCGTTGTTGTTGACAACAGGTGGAACAATCCCATAGAATTGAGTGTGTGTGTTTGGTGCATCCCCAACACAAATAGTTCGCCCACCATTAGGAGGTACATGCTGGTCAGCCATTAATGGTGGAACTTGTGGATCCTCTTAAAGTACTCTTAAGTTGTCCCTGAAAACAAAGGAAAAAAAATGAGTGAACAAAGGGATATGGAGAAACGAACTTGATCTCAATAGATCTAAAATTCAGAATGTAACAAACAAACACCCAATTAGCAATGACGCCAAACTGATAATAGGATTTTTCAGTATTTTACTACTTCAATTCTCTAATGTACTATCATTGTCATTGCAGCATATAATGTTATCAATTCAAATGTGTGAGATATTAACCACTCTAGATATGATTAGATTCTATTAATTCTTTCCAAATAGTTAAAAGGTTAAAACTAACAATTCTAAACAGATATAACAGACATGGAAATGAAACTAAACATAAGAACTAAACATATGAGCAACAAGCTAAAAAAAGAGTAAATGAAACTTGAATTCAATCAGAGAAAGAAGTTCCTAAGGATGGAGGTAATTGAACAGTAATCCTCCTAAACCTACCTAGGCTTAACATACCTCAATCATGAGCTAATCCTTAGACAATAGATTCATAAACAATCATATTCAATCTCTTGACAAATGATCTCAAGCTAAGCAATATCCAGACCTAACTCTCGTTAACGGAACACTACCTAGCATGCATGAAAGAATAATCTATTAAATCCAATAAACACCCTACACAACCAATCTCTTGGGATAGGAATGAAAATCTATGAAATTAGCTAGTTCAGGCATTTCATAAAACACTTTTTGGGCTTGGAAATGCCTAAGCTCATATTTCAATTGATGTGAAAGAAATCAGCATTAAGAACACTAAAACAAAAAGGATATGTGCATAAACAAGCTTAAACATCTAGGGGATCAAGGAATCACACAATTGATATGAAATAAATCAGCATTAAGAACACTATAACAAAAAGGTTCTATGCATAAACAAGCTTAAACATCTAGAAGATCAAGGAATCACACAAATCTACTCGATCCTCAAGAACAAATGAACTACTCACTAATCATAGATAAAACACAAGATCCTAGATAGATGAGTGTTGAATCATGATTAGAAAGGGAAATGAGAAGATAAACAACAATCAAACAACGATTCAAAACTCAAATTAAACAAAGATTCAAAGGTTACAAAATTTCTTATGAAGATCAAAGATAAAAGATAAGATAAAGCATAAGATCCTCTAAAATTAAGTTTAAAAAGCTTTTATAGTCACCTAAAAATGTCATTGGGTTAACCCAAAGCATATGTGTTAACCCAAAGCTAGTACCGGTTTGCACAAACCAGTGGAACAAACCAGTATAGGTCCCTGGAAAATTTGGATCTCTATACCGGTTTTCACAAACCGGTACATCAAACCGGTATGAGCTTCTGTTCCAAATGCTGCTAGATACAACTTCAGTTCGGGGTCTATAGCTCTCTCACCTTTGAAGCTATGGTCTTATGCAATAGCTCTCTGGAAATCTGACTCAAAAAGATACAACTTTGATGAGAGAGTCTTCTCTTAATTCGCAATGGAAGCTGGTGTAAGATATGCATCTTTGGGGTGGACAGTTTGGAGTTTCGAATCTAGCGGATCATAACTTTACCAGCTTGTATCTTGCAATCCCCTGGGGTATTTAAGGTGATTTTTGGCTTGTTGGAAAGCTAGAATGTATGGCTACAATATTCTTCA
>OVBE01013632.1:0-12581 GCA_900406425.1 Iberis pinnata | reverse complement strand
ATGTATTCAATCAAACCAGAAACTAAGCTTTGAAGCTCTATAACATTAGGATGATTTAACCTTAGCAGAAAAAGCAAACCTAACTTACTTCAAAGTTACTATTTTCCTAGTCAATTAGTATTGCATTGCTGCAAGTCTCAAAACGAAGCACAAGTATGCAAATTAATAGGAAACGTGTTGAAATCAATAGAATCCGGAAGACAAAATATGCAAAAAAAAAACAAAATTTGTATAAAAGGGAAATAGAAGAAGAGTGAATCAGAGAGAAGCTCAATTTCAAAATCATTGAGACTGAGTATCCGGAAGATTCGGCATAGCAAGAGTAATAGCTGCACCAAGAAACATTCCAAAGGATAAACAGACTACTCTTAAGTACCTGCCATATCTCCTCATTTNTACTCTTAAGTCCCTGCCATATCTCCTCATTTTCATCATCTCCCCCCCCAAAGAAACGTAAAATGAAAAAAACTAACTCTAATATCTAATTCTCTATGTACCCTAAATCATAGATCCTGAAATCAGAATTTTTGAAAATGACAGATGTGAATTAATCAGCTTCAGGAGAAGCTACTAATCATATTACTGGTGAGAAATGTGAATTAATCAAGAAACGAAACCATTAAAAATAAAAATGGAAGAAGACGAAAGGACACGCTAGCCAGAAAGCACCCAATTTCGCCGTAAAAGAATACTCTCCGTCGATGATTGATTATATATGTGACCTAAAGAAACTGGATCCGAAATCCTAAAGCCCATTAAGAGAGACTAATTATTATTTCGGATCAATATACCCGATGATTAGTATTTTCTTAGGTCATTGGCGTATATATGACCAATATACTAAAAAATATAGTTTATAACTATATATAACAAAAAATACATTTAAAAATGCTTTACATGTATTTTTAGTTTGAAAGATTTTGATCAAACTTGAAAGAATCCTCTCTTCTTTTTCTTTCCTCGGTCTCTTTCATTGCAATGTCTTTCTTTCTGTTTTTTTTGTCTTCACTTTATGTCGGTTATCGTGCCGTTTTAGTTTCAGTTTTATTCGCCTTATACTAGTCGTCATGCCGCTTTATTATATCTTTCTTTTGGTGTCATGAAGCTTTCTTCATTTGGCTGCGGTGCTGCATGGAGTGGATTATGCTTTGCTCCGACAGATTTGGTGTCTTGGTATGTTGGTAAGGCTCGTAACCTTTCTCTGGTGACTATTTCTTGGTCTTGGTTTTTGAATCAGGTTCGAGGTCATATATATGGTGCATTTCTTCTTTGGAAACTCATATTTAGGGTTTAGATTCGATTTTGGTGGAGGGAATGGTTATCCGGCGGATGGTCTAATTTTTTCAGTGGGTGCATATATCGATTATGCTGTTGAAACAAATATTTTTGGAAGTTTGGTGTATGGTTCTGTTGGAAACAGATCCTAAGAAGTGTTGGCATCGTTTTGCTACTGGAAATAGCTTTGGGTTTCAGTTCTGAAAGCAAGATAGAAGAATTGGTTTTACTCAAAAATATATTCTTATTGATTCATCCTCAATGTAGCTTGATTACAAGTTTGTGTTTATATAGAGAGGCATTCAATTCTGCTAAGGTTGCCCTAGTACACATGTCACTGTTCTATTGCTCAGCTAATGATTGTAATTTGTTGTGTAGTGAGATTGGACAGTTGTCATCTGGTTTTGCTTTATTCACCTATGCAATTCTGTTTTTGACATTATCTTTGTTTGTTTCTGCACAGGTTGAAGATATAGGTGAGATGGGCTTCAGCTTGGGCTTCAGGAATTCTTATGTTGCTTTGGGCTTTGGATTTTGATCCAGAAGAGGGAAAACCTCTTTCTGAGGTGGAGACTTCGCCTTGTCTCTTACACTCCCCTTCAAAATCAGTGTCGGAGGAGCTGGAAGATAGTCCATGCCGAGTTTGTACCAGAATGAGCAAAACGGAGTATACGCCAATGATTTGGTGAAGATATCGGCAATTTGAAACTGGTTAGGGATGTGATTGATGATTAGAGATCCTAGAACAACACGCTCTCTGACGTAGTGGAAATTGGTATCGAAGTGCTTACTTCGATTGTGGAGTGCCGAATTTGTCGTTAGATACACAGAGGATTGATTGTCACATTACAATTCTGAAATCTTCACTTGAGGCATCCCCAATTCTTTCATTAATAAATTCAACCAAGTAATTTCCGAAGCTGTTTCTGATAGTGTATTATATTCTGCTTCTGTTGAGCTCTTTGAAATAGTTGAATGCTTGTGAGATGACCATGAGATGATATTATTTCCTAAAAAGGTACAAAATCCTCCTATAGATCTTCTTGTTTGCTTGTATCCGGCCCAATCAGAATCACTACATGCTCTTAGTGTGAACTCATTATCTTTGTTGAATGAAATGCCCATTTTTACAATACCTTTTAGATAGCGTAGGATTCTCTTTAACAGCTTGAAATTTGAAACAAATGGTTAATGCATCTTTTGACATACATAATTGACCGCAAATTGTATGTCTGGTCTTGTTAATGTCAGGTACTAAAGTTTTCCAGCAAGGCAACAAAAATAGGTGGGATTGGAGAATTAATCTGACTGGTCCTTGACTCTGTCAAGCTAGAGTGGAAGAGGGGTATCAATTGGAGCATAATCTTGCATTCCAGCCAACACAAGTAAGTCTTTTGTGTATTTGTGTTGAGAAAGAAAGAGTCATGAGGCATGATATTGTGCTTGAATCCCGAGAAAGTAGTGTAGCTTGCCTAGGTCCTTAACTCTGAATTGTTTTTGCATTTGATCCAGCATAGTAGCAATTAGGCCTTTGTTATTACATGTTAAGACCATGTCATCAACATAAAAAAGTAGCATGATAACATCATAATCTTTTAGATAAATAAACAAAGATGGATCTTTTTGCTGCAAATAAATCCATATTCAAGTAGATAGGTACTGAATTTATCAAACCATGCTCTACGTGATTGTTTTAGGCCATAAAGTGATTTGTGTAGTTTGCAAACATGAGTAGGATTCTCCTTGTCAACAAACCCAGATGGCTGTTTCATGTAAACAATCTCTATCAAAGTTCCATGTAGAAAAGCATTTTTAACATCCAACTGTTTGATATCCCAATTCATAACAGTAGCTGTATGTAATACTAATCTAACTGTGGTTGTTCTAACAACTGGACTATAAGTTTCCAAATAGTCAATTCCTTCTTCTGGATTGTAGCCTTTTGCTACAATTCTAGCCTTAAGTTTATCCAGGCTTCCATATGCCTTGAGCTTAGTTCTAAAAATCCACTTACAACCTAGGATATTCATTTTGGGATGAAAGGGAACTAAAGACCAAGTGTTTGTGTCTTTACAAGTTGCAAGTTCTTCTTGCATAGCATGTTTCGAGCCTTGATCCTTTAAGGCTGCTGAAATAGTTCTGGGTTCAGGGTAAGATACTTTTTGTGTTAGCAGAAGGTATCCTGGGTTGGGTTTTCTAATTCCTGACTTTAGTCTAGTAACCATTGGATGAGCTGGAGCTTGAGATCTTGGTGAGGGCTGAGGTGAATATGTTGTATACGGAGTCTCTGAAGTAACTGACCCAGTAGTAGAAGAAGGAGTGTTGTTGCCTATAGGAACATGGTCTGTGCATGCCGTACACCCAGTACACTCCCCTTCAATACCAATAATCTCTTTAGAGCTTTGACTGAAGTCTGCATTGAATGGTGAGTGAGGTAGAGAAGGAGCATCTTCATTGTAAGGAGGAGATATGGCAAGAGGTAAAGGCCCATAGAAGTGTTCTGGTTGTAGTGGGTATCCGATGGCACATATGTTATCATCAGGAGAGATAGATGTATCTGGAGGTGTGGTTGGCTTAGGTGGTTGAAAGCAAAGTTGTCATGCATCTAAAAGGACTGATTGATGCTGAGGGTGAGATGAGACATATTTTCCTGCAAAAGGAAAAGAATGTTCATCAAAAAGAACATGTCTGCTAATATAAACCCTCCATGTAGGTGGGTAGAGGCAACAATATCCCTTATTCTTCTCATTATACTCTAGGAAAATATAAGTGAGAGACCTTGGATCAAACTTGTGTGTGGAATAACCCCTTAATGTAGGATAGCAAGCACAACCAAAAGACCTTAATGATGAGTAATCTAGTGATTTCCCGAACAACTTCTAAAATGGACTAAGCTTGTCTTCTAGAGTTGTGGTTGGTAGAAGGTTAATAAGGAAATTGGCTATGAAAAATGCTTCTACCCAGTACTTTTGGGGCATAAAGCTATCAAACATCATAGAAAAACCTAATTATGTGATCTGCCTATGTTTTCTTCTGATAAACCATTATGTTGGGGTGTGTAGGGACATGAAAATTGTTGTTTTATCCCACTTAGAGCCAACTGATTTAGAAACTTAGAACTTGTGAATTATCCACTCCCATCACACTGAAAGATTTGTATTTTTGTATTAAGTTGATTCTCCACATATGTTTGAAACAAACATAATGTAGGAAAGAAATTTGCCTTTGATTTTAAAGGATAGAACCAACAAAACCTTGACCAATGATCAATGAACACAACATAATACTTATTAATTGGTTTTAATCAAAAACATGTTAGAACCTGGCTCTGATACCATGAAAGAAAGATAGAAGAATTGATTTTACTCAAAAACAGATTCTTATTGATTTATCTTTAATGTAGCTCGATTACAAGTTTGTGTTTATATAGAGAGGCATTTGATTCTGCTAAGGTTGCCTTAGTACACATGGCATTGTTCTATTGCTCAGCTAATGATTGAAATTTGTTGTGTAGTGAGATTGGACAGCTGTGCTCTGCTTTTGCTTTATTCACCTCTGCAATTCTGTTTTTGACATTATCTTTGTTTGTTTCTGTGCAGGTTAAAGACAAAGGTGAGATGGGCTTCAGCTTGGGCTTCAGAAATTCTTCTGTTGCTTTGGGCTTTAGAATTTGATCCAGAAGAGGGAAAACCTCTTTATGAGGTGGAGACTTTACCTTGTCTCTTACAAGTTCATCGTCTTTAGTGCTTGGTTGGTTCACGGGGATGGCACTCCTTGAAGATTGGTCGCTTGTTGGTGTATCTCGGCTCGGTTTAGTTAATCTTTTAATAGTTTTTGTTATGTTTTAATGTAATTATTGGATGTTTTTGGTCTTTGTCGTTAACTTGTTTGTATTAACTCAAAGAGCACAAATCCCGGGAGGAATGTATATCATCATACTCTTCTGATACGATGTTTTATCGTATCATTGAAAAGTTAGGGGTTTGGTCCACCTAGACGGTGTATCCAATCTAGTCTTTATTATTCTTGTAAAGGATTTGTTCTCCTAATTTTATGAGTAGAAAATTTACTTTATTATGAAGTCCGTTATTTTTATGGGTTTTCAACTTTTCTTAGTGGGATTGTATTTACCTAGTTGTGGGCTAACTTTTTTATTTTAATATAAATGTTGTTGATGACACACACAAAATTTTTGATTACCCTTTCATTCGTTATATCTTCAAATATTTTGATAATGTAAAAAACAAGATAATTATTGAAAAACTAATCAACAACGATTTCATTGTACGGTCTTCACAATCTCCATTTTAATCCGTAATTCAACTATTCGAATTACATATAATATAATAGAATCATAATCTCAATTTTTTAAAATAAAAAACAAAATTTTGTGCTTTAATCTCATATCCAAAACAATTTATATATACTAAAAATAAAAAACGTGTGTTAGCTTTTTTGAGGAATTACTTCATATAGCATCAAAAGAAGTTCAAATTTCAAAAATATCACGCACTCCCAAAAGTTCAAAAATACCACACACTCTCAAATGTTATAAAATACCATAAACATAAAAGATAAATCTTAAGAGTTTAGAATTTAAAATTTTGGGTTTGGGTTCATTAAATATAGTTTAATGTTTAGTTTTGAAGGGGGTAGGGTTTGGTTTTGGGGTTTTTAGATTTAAATTTGAAGTTTTTAAACTATTTCGAATTTTGTGGTATTTTTGGAAAAAATGTGGTATTTTTGAAACTTTTGAGAGTGTGCTATTTTTGCAATATACTTAATTTTTAGAGAAAATTATAAGCAATACCATAATTTTCTCTAAGCTTACAGGATATACCATAAAATGAAAAGCTTATACGATATACCATGATAAGAGCAGTTGAAAAGTCTTAGTTACCCTTTTGATTTTGTCAGCGATTTTTATAATTTTTAAACAATTTTCGAATTATTTACCATCAAGAGAAAAGTAACTTCTCTTTTCTCTCTCATCGCTGAACATCACACATGAACTTAACTTTTTTTTGGAAAATCATCGGCGTATATCAGCAATGTCATCATCAGAGAAACCTCATCATACTTCGCTGGACTGAAAGAGAAGAAACCGACATTAAAACTGCCGACTCTCCCGCCACAGAGTCTGACATTAAAATTGCCGACTCGCCCGCCACAAAGACCGATGTAGAAGTTATCGACAAATTGGTGGAACGTATAGCAGAGAACCCACCGCTGGTGCCTCCGACCACTTCTGAACATCTACCGGACCATCCATTACACCCACCATAAAGACCGTCGCAGAAGCGAAACACAAAAGGTAAAGAGATTGTGGGAGACAATCAATCAGCGGAACATCCGACAGTATTTTCGGTGAGTTCCCGAATGATTTTTGAAACTCGTCCACGTGGATCTCGAATTTGGTGGACCAAATAGATGACCAAACAATATCGGAGCAAGATGTTGTCCATCAGATCCAAACAGTTTCTTCGAGGGCAGAACAAAGTAAGGATCTGAACATTGTCCTTCAGGAGTGTAGAAATTCGTCCACCATAGTAGATGCAACTGATTTGGTCCACCACGAAAATCCCAACACGCGTGGACCAGAAACTAAATCATCAGATTTGGTCCACGCCTCTCAAAGAATTATGTCCACAACTGGCAATCTTGTCCACAACTAGGAAGTGGTTAAATTTGATTCTGGTCGCCTACCTCCGATGCTATACGCACATGATCGATATCCGGCAGGCGGCAGGATAAACTCCTACTCGAAGATTGAGTATCTACTTGACCTTGTTGAGGCTCTCGAAGGAACAGAGGCATTAAAATATTTGAAATCTTCAACATCTGGTCCATTACTAAACATCCCGATGCGGTTGGGATCTCTAGATGTTTCTACATACTCTCCTGCGACATCTGAACTAGAGTGTCCACCTTCATTTGTATGCAGGCTATGTTCATCATTGCTACCTAACACAAATTGAACAAATTCTATTTATTAAAAAAACAACTAGTTTATTTAACACTGTCTTATTGTACCTTTCCTAAACGTTTTTCTATCAATAACACAAAGTCTAGTACCTTCATGATTTTTATCCACTTGTCCACTATGCTCAACACTCAACACGAGGAGCTTTTAAATTGGCGTAAGGATCCCATTTAGCTGGGTATTCACTGTTTATATAGTCTCTCATGAGGTCAAAGTCGTACTCAAGCGGTTCATCAAAACTTTCATAACCAACGTCCTCTTCCTCACTACTACACTCACTGATTGTCACATGCTCTTTACCTGCACGCTTTCTCTTCAATGCAAAAATCTGTCCACCTTCAACATAAGAACTCGGTCCACTAGTACTAATGTCCACTCTACTTTCAACACCAACCCATCCCATTTCCTACCAGACTCCTGGTGAACCATTTCAAGTTCGTTTACAATATTCATGAATTCTTGGTTTTCGTACGAACCCATCACATCACTGATTTTTCCATCATATTCAAGTTGTGGACACAGGGCCACACTTGTCTAACTGTCGTTCTCCACTGCAGTTTTTGTTCCATGGACATATGAATATTTTGTCCATCGTGTGCACGTTGTCGACACTGAGCCACAATTTTTTAATTGTTGTTGTCCACTATAGTTTCATTACTAATGGACATATGCATAATTTGTCAATCGTCTGTAGCTTGTGAACACATGGCCACACTTTTGGGCATGTTGTTGTCCATTGCAGATTTATGTCTAATGGACATGCACGCAGTTGTCCATCGTGTCCAGGTTTTTGACACATGCGCACACTTGTCTGACTGTTGTTGTCTTCTGCAGTTTTATGTCTAATGGGCATATGCATAATTTGTCCACGATCTTCGACAAAAAAGGTCCTAGACATATGGCCACATTTTTTGGCCTCTTGTTGTCCACAACGGATTTATGTCCACTGGACATGTACGTATTTTGTCCATCCGGTGCAGCTTGTGGACACAAGACCACATTTCTTTTCATGTTGGGGTCAACTACAAATTGTGGATACAGGGCCACACCTTTTTGACTGTTGTTGTCCACTGCAGTTTTATGTCCAATGGATATGTACATATTTTGTCCATCGGTTGCAGGTTGTGGAAACGGGGCTACCCTTTTTGACTGTTGTTGTCCACTGCGATATGAGGTCCAATGGACATATACACATTTAGTCCACCTTTATCAGCTACCGTCATTTTCAATATTTCTAAACTGTTATCGATGTCCACATCAACCGGGAGCATTCTTGTTTGGATGAAAACAACATTCGAGCTATCTTGTCTGTAGCTCAATCTGAAGTCTCTTTCATGTAACTTTTATCCATTGGCGCGAACCATTTTCGAGACGAAACTATAGTAATTGTCTTCTTTTCTCAATTGAATATACTTAACATATGTGTCTTTAGCAACTTGGAAATGCCAAGTCCCGCATGGAAAACACTCCCACTCTCCAACAATGATCATAACACTCCCACAAATGAATTCTTTCAAATACCATGAAAAGAAGTTTTTTTCAACCAATACTTCATTACTTCATACTAAAGAGTTTTGACTCTGTTAAGGGAGCAAATGATACAAACAAATAACATAACCTTAGTTAAATACCCCGCTAATTCAAAAATATAAATGGAAACAAGAGTAACAAAGATAGAGCTAAAAAACGAGCGAAGCGAACCATCTTGGAAGCTAGTATAAACTTCAATACAAGGTAAATTTGGGATATCAAAGAAAATAACCGATGAAAAACCATCGCCATCAAATTTGAACCTAGACAAGAACCATACATGGTAAGAGCATCCTTAATCGAGCTAAATATGTGGTTCTTGCCTAATAGTAACATGAAAAGAAAGGTACAATGACCAATAACAGAGCTTGTAGAAAACACACAAATAGTGAATTTCAAAAATATCACACACAACCAAAAATTCTAAAAATACTACACACTTCCAAATGTTTCAAAAATACCACAAACATAAAAAGTGAATTTTAAGGATTTAGAATTTAAAATTTGGGTTTGAGTTCAGTAAATATAGTTTAAGGTTTAGTTTTAGAGCTATTAAAAATTTTGTGATATTTTTGAAAAAAAGGTAGGATAGGAGAGAAAAATAAAAAGGCATTTTCACATATTTAATCGGAGCTTCTACCTTTGGTGGTAAAGATATATATATATATATATATATAAATCGTATATGTACATATCTATAGTAATCGTATATGTATATATACTAAATTTTCACATATTTAACTAGAGCTTCTAGTTTTGGTGGTAAAAAGCTCACAAATGTGAGTTTTATCTGGGTTCGAATCCCAGTCACCGATAACTAAAATGTGGTAAATTTCGGCGGCTTTTCTTGATATCTTCGGCACCTGCGGACACTTTAAACCTAATCGGTGTCATTCGGAATTCCGGATACCAGGATCATAAATTTTTTTCACATATTTTTATATATATATAAAAACTTTCAATAATTTAAAATCTGACATATTTGTTATTGATGATAAAAGAAAGTACTCCTCCTCCCTCTATTATTTTATATTATTAGTTTTTTTCCAATATGATACTAGTTTTAAATTTTTTTTTGAAAGATAGATGTTTTAAGTTTTTGATGTGATTTAATTTGTATATTGTAAATTTTAACACATTAATTGAAAAAATTTAAATTTTCTAGAATACTATTGGTTGAAATTTATATAAAAAAATATTTTTTTAAAATATATAACAATTGATAATAATTTGTCTTCCTTAATATTGTGAAAACCTTGAAATATTTAATATTAAAAAAAGAGATGGAGTATTATTGTACTAGGACATATCTAAATGACATTTTTAACTTTAATTTTGAAGTATCACCTAATTTATGCATCTTATATCTAAAAACATATAAATTAAAATTATAATATTAAAATATTAAAAATATCACATACCATTAATATTTTATAAAAAATATCAAAAAAATTTAATACAAAAGAGAGCATTAAAAAACATTACATAATGCACAAATTTTAGCCAAATAAAAATATCACAACAAACTAATTAGTATCCACCTAATTTCATCTGCTATCTTCAAATTCATCAAAATATGCCGAAAAAAGGTTGATATTTAAATTTTTTTATAATGTAATTGGTATGTTTTATAATAATTTTGTAATTTATATTATAATGTAATATTTTATTAATATATATTACTATAACATATGATGAATGTTTTATATTTATATATAAAATTGTATAATGTTAATTAATTTTGAATAAAAATATATGTTATATTGTATAATATACAATTTAAAATGTATTGTTTTTGGAGTAAAATACATGATAGTATTCAAAGCCTTTGAAGATGACCTTTTAACAACAAACAAAAATTAGACAGAAAAACGAATTTCATTTATTACAACAGAGCTCACTCATAAAAATATTTGAGCCGAGTTGAGAAGGAAAAAGAAAACAGAATTCGGGTGACCCGGTTTAAATTTGGATTGTGAATCGGGTCAGCGGTTTCTTAAATCTTGAATCTCTCCTCCATCGACCTTCGTCTTGATTCGTGAAGTCTCCTTCCTTCTCTTTGTCTCTCCATCATGGACGAGGAGGCAGCAAAACTTAGAGACTCAATCGCATATCAGCAGCAGCGTCAATACTATTACGGAACGTTTCAAGGCGTTGCAAATTATCATCCTCCGGCTCCGCCACCGCAAATGGTACCGGCGATGCAACAACCGCAGTATCCGATTGCTACGAATCCACACGGTTATCAGAATATCCTAGGTTATAATCTTTCTCAGCTCTCTGTATCTTTATGTTTTATTTGAGGCATAATGATTGTTTGGTGTCTGAGATTGTTAGGTCTTGGCGGTGGTGGTGGTTTTGTAAATTATGCTCAAGGATTCCCAGTTGTTCCTGGTATTTCATATCTTATCTTCAATTTTGCTTTGCATTATCGATTGCATCATGATCAGATAATTAGGGTTGATTGGATATTGGTTAATGTTACTGTTTGGTATTCGTGCTTTAGATTATACAGTGATCGAGGTGAGACCGACTAGGGAACATGACCTTCCTTGCTGTGGCTTTGGCATGGGCTGGTTTCTGTAAGCGCCTTCTTATTTGCTTCATTTACTTTATACATTGTCTAGCATTTCGGATTCATTTGACCCTTGTTTTGTTTTCCTCTCTAGAAATTATGACTGCTATCAAACGTATCTTTTTTTTTACTGTGAAATGTCACGGAATTTTCCTTAGATTCTGTAATAGACTTATCTTTAGTCATTAGGTGCATTTTTCTTTTTCGAAAACATCTGCATAAACTTGTTGAGGCTTGTGAATTGTCTCTGCTCACCGGATGTTAATAAGCATCGAAAAGAGCATCGAGGTAGCTAATATATGATTCTATTGCTCATTTAAGGTTTTGTTTTGGACCTAGGTTTATGATGGGCTTCTTGTTTGGTGGGATCCCTTGGTACCTTGGTGCATTTATTATTCTATGCACATCTGTTGATAACCGTGAGAAAGCAGGTTACGTTGCATGTGCAATCGCAGTGAGTATCCCTCTCTCTGTCTCTTTCATTGCAACGGTTTAGAATCAACATAGTCTCTCATTTTGCTATCTTCAATCTTCCAGTCTATTGTCTATTTGATTGCTGTCACGCTCGGGACTGCTGCGGATGTTAGCATTTGGTGAGACCTGACCCCTAAAACCAAACTGCCGGAATGTACAGAAGGAAAGAGTTTGTAACTATGTACTTTGTGTTGAATTTTCTATTATGTATATGTTGTTGATTACTTTTGGTCTCGTGTTTTGTAAGCTTTATGTAATGATGTTTATAACTTTGCTTAAACAAATAAATAAAAGCAGAATTCGTGTGACTTTATTCTGCGACAAGAGGATTGAGCAATATGTTTATACTTGGTACTGTTTACATGAGTTTCGAAAATTGCTTGCATAAAGTTGTGGAACAACTTAATTTTTTTATTTTTTACCAATAGAAAGACCTAACTAATAGAATGGAGTTATTGGTAAAATCATGTTTTGTTAAATTTTGTAGGACCTGCGGTTATTGGTTTACGAGCTATGATATTAAGATGAGAATATGTCATCTACCGTTACTACAACTGATTAGAAGATTTGTACATTCTGAAATTAAGGTGGGTAAAAATCTATGGACTTACTTATATCCAATATCCTAGCGGTTATTGGATATTTTTTACGTTTTTAATGGAGGGAGTTCAAACCGAGTCAAAGCTTGAAGTGACATTGGCGGATATGTGTCATTTGGTATCAACTCCTGTCTTCTTTAACATA
>OVBE01013631.1:0-12581 GCA_900406425.1 Iberis pinnata | reverse complement strand
CAAACAACATGACATATGGCTGGTTGTTGTCGCTAATCGATATGACTATTCAGTATGTTTTCATTTGACTATTGCGCTTATCACTAGTCATTGTCGCAAATCACATCGGCCAGAAACAAGCAGGGCTATAGAGAGAAAGCGAGAGGGGAGTAATTTTTACCTGGAGGGTGAGGGCACTTGTATGTTTAGTAACTAAAAAGTTCAACAAATTAGCTGAATAGGCCATTACTGAGTTAACCAAAAGAAGTATCCACATGTATTGATGTTGTTTAGCAAGCGTCAAGGTCACACTCATCACATCTGGTTCCATTACTAATGTTACTGGAAGAAGAGCAATCACAGCTACTGGTGACATATACAACATCAAATTCATCGAATTTAACTTTTCCCTGCGCGAAGAACCAAACAAAATCAGAGATATTACATATCGAAAATTCAAAATTCGCCGATATACTCTGCCTCGAGATGAATAAAGATCATATTTTTGATAGTAATTTACCCTTCTGATGAAAGTAAGATGCCTTGAAGAACAGATTTAAAAGCTCTTGCCGCTGTTGCACTAATGCACATAATGAATCCAAACAAGTGAAATCCTGGCTCACCCTGTAAATTAAAATGGTACTTAGATCAAGATCATAACACCGAGATCATCTCTTCGCAATGTTACTAATCCAAAAGCCAAGAATTCAAGAATATGATTACAAGTTTGTAACAACTTGATACGCTTCTAAGATATCATCACCTTGAATGAGAACAAGCTACTAAGATTACACCTGATTAAACCATAAAAGGTTGAAGCTTTTTTAGATAACTCGAGACTCGAATTTGAAAGAACAATTTGAAAGTTACCCTTTTCGAACTTTTTAGAGTTTTACAAAATCATATACATTGTCTATCATCTAACTATTGGATCAGTGATGTGAATACAAATCCATAAGAAAATCATGAATCCAGGATCCAAATCCCTTGAATTTTGAATCTATGAAAGCTCATATCATCACACAAAAAGCCCAAAACTCAAATCAAAGATCCTAAACATTGGCATGATCATTAAGAGAACCGTAGATCCACATCCCAATCCATAAGAAAATCATGAATCCGAGATCAAAATTCCCCAAATTTCGAAACTATGAAAGGTCATATCATCACTAAACATCACACATCAAGCCCAAACATCCAAATCAAACATCTTAAACATCGGCATTATGATTAAGAGAACTGTAAATCCAAATCCCTAATCCGGAATCAAAATTCCCCGAATTTCGAACCTATAAAAGCTCATATCATCACTAAACATATCACAAAAAGCCCAAAAATCCAAATCAAACAACCTAAAACATTAACATAAACAATCAAGAGAACAACAAAAAACAGAGGAAGAAGAAATATAAAAAAGGAGAAAGCTTTACCCCACTAGCAATGACAACACCAGCGACAACAGGAACAAGAGCACCATAAGTAACCCAAGCTTCTCTTTTAAGAGTCATAATATAAGCAAACAAAGCAGTGAAAAACGGCGTCGTAGCACCAACAGCTTGATTGAAAGAGACAGGAAGATAACGAAGAGAGATGTTTCCACCAACAACAGAGGCACAAAAGACAATACTAAGAGTAGCAACTTTGAGAAATTGAGATCGAGATTTGAGAGATTGAAGAGGTACAAGTTTAAGGAAGACAATAGAGACGTAACTAAGGATTGCACAAGCAGACATATGACACATTGTGAGGAAAATTGGGAATTTGAATCCGTAATTTGAGAGGAGGAATTTGTTGAGAAGAAGAACACCAATGTTTGAAGAGTACCATGAGATGATTAAGGTTGATATGAAAAGGGTTTGTTTTTTTGGTGAAGATGATGATGACATTGTTGATCTGGGTTTGTTCTAGTTCTTCTTCTTCTTCTTCTTCCTCGTCGAGATCGAGATTCGTTGAGAGAGAGAGAGAAAGAGAGTGATGGAGAGAGAATTCAGGTTTGAAAGAAGAAATTAAAAACGAAAGCCTTTACCTTTTTCTTCTCTTTTCTTTTCCTCACGATTTTGTTGGTAAATTATTTTTTCTAATATTTTTGTTTTTTAAATAGTTTATCATCCACAAACATTAGGGATTATCCCCAAAAATCCCATATTATTTGATATTTGTATGGTGAATATCATGTTGGCCAATTTTTGCGTTATCTACCATATTTATGTGATAAAATATATTTTTGGGTCAATTTTGCCCTTCGTATGTATCGTACATTATCTCTAAGGTGAGTTATTATATGTTGGATAACTGATAAAGTCTAAGCATAATAAATGCAGAGAGATGAATGAGTATGAAAAATGCTTGCAATAACTTTCATAGGAAGTTAAAAAAAGAACGAAGCAAACAAATTTTTTTTTATGGTGGATAATAGTGCAAAATTAATCGTCCATAGTCATCGTGCAAAATTAATCTTTGTTTCGTAGGTAGGGGATGATTATCAGTGTCAAAGTGGACCAGATCGAAGTAATTGTGTCCACAGTGAGTGGTGATGTTGGCGAATTTTTGCGTGATCTACCATATTCATGTGGTAAAGTATATTTTTTGGGTCAATTTTGCCCTTCACATGTACCGTACATTATCTCTGAGGTGAGTTATTATATGTTGGATAACTGATAAAGTCTAAGCGTAATAAATGCAGAGAGAGAGTGGTGATGATGAAAAATGCTTGCAATAACTTCCATAGGAAGTTAAAGAAAGAACGAAGCAAACGAGTTTTTTTATGGTGGATAATAGTGCAAAATTAATCGTCCATAGTCATCGTACAAAATTAATCTTCGTTTCGTAGGTAGGGGACGATTATCAGTGTCACAGTTGACCGGATCGACGTAATTGTGTCCACGATGAGTGGTAATGTGTGCGAAACTGTACGAGAGGCGGACGAGGCATTTGTAAGCAGGTTTATATCAATAGAAAATACCATTGTGAAACCCCTCGCAAGTGGAACTGAAGAATTCTCTGAAAATGTTGATATGGTGGACAATGTCGATAGGGAGCAATGTGATGGTGATGGACAAAAATACAGGGACGGTGGACACCAAAATATGTCAATGGTGATGAAAAAAAAATACAGGGACGGTGGACATCAAAATATGTCAACATCCACCAAAACATGTACCCATCAATTTTATATTGAATTTTTTCATTTGGATATGTTGTGACATTAAAAAACCATTTGTTTGACAACATAGTTACCTACCGTAACATAATCATGTCCACTACTCACGTGATTCGTCAATTACACTATAACAATGCATACACCACAAAATATGTCCACATTACATAAAATAGGTCCACCAAATAATTGAGTTTAAAACGTACACCCAAAGATATTCCCAAAAATACGTCCACCAAAATACCAAGGTCTTTTCCACCAAAATGGCGACATCACTTTATATTGAATTTTTTCATGTGGCCATGTTGTAATCCTTTTGTTCACAAGTCGTACACTTCTTCCGTCCACCATTGCATATTTATCCATCAACGCATTGGCCAACTGAACGTTGTCTATCGCCCACGTCCATTAGGGGGATAGCAATCAGTTAGATAAAGTCGTTTTGGTAGAAGATCCACAACATGCGGCGCATGATCCCGGTGGTGGACATGCATGTCTTCTGTTTCATTGTCGGCTTATGTTTCCTTGAGTCGAGTTAATCTGCAAATATTTTTTCGAGTGGACATTTAAATTTTTAGAAAAGTTAGAATCTACAACAATGGCGGAGGAAAGAGACAAAGGAAGATCAATTTTACATAAAAAGGTGAATAATGGCATTAGTGGCGGCATTTGTATAGTCCCGAGACTATGAGAGAAAAGGTGGGACCCGACGTGTGGAGGTTAACTATGGGCGAAATGGTCTTTTTCTCCATTTTGTTATAGCATTTTTTCTAAATGTTGCCTCACATGGTATATCTTATAAATTTTTCAGATTTTATTCACTATTGATCCAAATAGTTAACCATTTACATTTACACAAAAATTATCATTCGTATAAATAATTTACTCTACAAAATTTAAAAGTTAAGTATAAAGATTTTTACAAAGTATATGTCTGCAAAATATAAAAGTAAAAGTACCTTATTACCAAATTATTTTCTAAAAGCGTATTTTAATTTTTTTTAAAGAATTAATATTATACATTAGCCTTTATTTAGGTCGAACTTTTTTTCAACATTAGGACTATAACATGTCGATCCAATAATTAGTTTCTACGTTATTGTAGGTAATTTCTAAACTAGTGTAAGCGCGAAAATTTGGTCTCACGTAGAAAGATAATATTTGCTTCATGTAGACTTATAAATCCCATTAGATTAATACTACTTCCAAAAAAGTTAAATTTAGACAATTTTTTATCATTTAAATTAGTAAATTAAAATATTAACAACAAAGGATAGTAGTAATTGTTGTCTTGTTACCAAATTTTTATTTTTATGAGAAATAATTATTAATACAACTAAAATTTTTTTATTGGATGTCTGCGAAGGGACAATACAACTAAAACTTTTTTTTTGGTAGTGGAATGGGAAAGCCAAATCGACTCTCCCGCTAAATCAAAAGAAAATAAAAATAAATACAAATTTATCTAGGGTAAACAAACCCAATTGAATCCTCTGTGAAAACCAAAACGACTTCACTCGGAATCTCCTGAAGCTCATGAAACCCTGCCTGTACAGAGAATGAATAATTTGCTAAACCATCAGCCAAACGATTAGCCTCTCGATACACATGTGAAACTCGGACTGTCCAGTCCTTTGAAAGGAAGTTATAGCACAAGCATACTAGGTAAGACAAAGGATGCTGATCTCCTATGCCCGTCGTCAAGAACCCAACTACCATCTTAGAATCAATATCTAACTCCACCAATCTAACTCCCGCCTCCCAAGAAACATAGAGCCCATAATAGGCGTCCCATAACTCCGCTACTAGAGCTGAGCAAACACCTATATTCACCGCAAAACCAATGCACCACTTACCCGTCGAATCTCTCAACACACCTCTTGCTGAAGCAAAACCAGGATTGCCTTTAGAGGCATCATCGATATTAACCTTGAACCATCCACGTGGTGGAGCTTTCCATCCAACTAGTCGTTCCTCTCTCACTAATCTATGTCCATTCCCTGTTAACAGATGGTGACATGACCAATCCTCCTTAGTCGCTTCGATAACAAAACGTTTTTTTGTCTCCACAACGACACATCTCTCCAAAAACACTACCACACCTCCACTTATAACTCCACCATATAGTCATTGTAAATAACGTAGTCCAATCAACACCAGGAACCAAAGAATGATCCCCTAGACTAGAGAAGATCCACGACAACAAAAATCAGAGAAAAATGAACTCTGTTTATCTCTTGGGACAAAACGGTGCCATAAACCTTGGATAGATGGACAATCACGCAAAATATGCATAATCATTTCTTCTCCCATTATACACATAGTACATAATCCCGATTCACTCAATTTACGTCAACATCGTTCAACATTTGTCATTATAACTTGTTGTGATACAAGCCATAAAAACAATATAGCTCGTTCTGTTACCTTTACCTTCCATATACGATCGAAAAACCTCTTCATGTGTTGGCTTGGAACAGATTTATAAGCTAGAGATGCATATGCAGATTTGATCGTGAAGATACCATATGAACTTGCACCCAATGAGATACGATATCTCTGTCCCGTTACGGTATCAACAACAACCGAACGGAGCCTCAAACAATCCATTAAATTTAAGAAAGGAGCAACAATATTCATCCTCCAGCCTGTACTATTACTCCATCACTCACTTACACATGACTCCAAAACATTGTCCGGTAACTCACTAACCACCCGATTGCATAAGGCTGAACTTCCCAGCCACTTATCAACCCAAAAGCAAACTTCAGTACCGTCGCCAATCACCCAATGTATGTTAGGAATAACTAATTGAATAATTCCCATCATTACCGAACACCACAATGGCGACCACCTATTCTTTGAAATCATCCAATTGATTCTCTGATTGTCCTTTACTTAATACTTATGTCTCAATACTTGAGCCCAAAGGCTCGTTTGATCATTTAACATCCTCCAACCGATCTTCAAAAGAAGCGCTATATTCATGAGTCTAGTATTTCGAATTCCCAGCCCCCTTCATACTTAGACGTACAAATACGATCCCATGCAACTAAGTGTTGCTTCCTCCTCTCCGATGAGCTACCCCAAACAAAATTTCGGGACAGTTTATCAAGTGCATCTACTGTGGATACAAGTAAGGCGATGGTACTCATAGTGTAGACCGATATCAAAGATAGAACTGCCTTTGTTAGAGTTACCCGTCCTGCAAAACTTAAAACTTTACTCTTACAACCTGATAATCTCGTGGCCACTCTCTCTGCCAAGTAATCGAATGTATCTTTATTCACCCTCTTGTGTAAAACAGGCAACCCTAGATATTTACCCATATCTTTCGTTGTTTGTATTCCACTTGGTAATGTGATTCTTTCTTCCAATTCTTCACTTACATTCTTAGAGAAAAATATCTTGGATTTATCAAGGCTAACCCGCTGTCCTGAAGCTAAACAGAACTCTTCCAGAACCTGCCTAATAACCATAACTTGCTCCACCAACGCTTCGGAAAAAAGAATAAGATTTTCCGCAAAACATACATGAAAAAGTTTCGGACCTTTTCGAGACAACCTAATTGGTTTCCATAACTTATGAGTAATCTTGGCGGAAATCATATGAAAAAGCCGCTCTATACACAAGACAAACAAATACATAAAAAATGGATCACCTTGTCTTAGGCCTCTTTCAAGCTTGAAAGATTCAGTTTGCTCACCATTCCATAAAAGACTCATCAATGCCCAGTAACATTGCATTATCCACTCTACCCACTTCTCTGGTAACCTTGCGGCTTCAAGAGTATCATGTAAAAAGTCCCACTTAATACGATCATATGCTTTCTCTAGGTTAAGCTTAAGTAACATCCACCCCGTTTTGCCCTGTTTATATCTCATCGAATGTACCGCTTCTTGTATCACGACAATATTATCGGTACTCAACCGGCCCGGAATAAAACTTGACTGCGCTGGTCCAATCAACAACGACATTAAACATTGTAACCGCATCATTAAAACTTTCGTAATTATCTTAAACAAGACATTACATAAGCTTATTGGTCTAAACTGTGTAATTTTCTCAGGTTTTGAAATCTTCGGAATAACAACTACCAAAGCATCATTCAATCCCGGTGTCAAAACACCTGATCGGAAAAACTCCAAGACACAGCAAATCACCGAATGACCTACCAATTCCCAGCAGTCCTGGTAAAACAGGGGTTGAAACCCATCTTGTCTGGGGGCCTTATATTTACACATGCTCTTAACTGCCCAAGTTACATCTTCCGCACAAAATCTTTATTCAAAACAGCCAACTCATTTCCCGATAAATGCAGGAAGCCATCACATGGTAAACGAAACCCACCAGTATTCTCCACATTTGCCGAATAAAACTTACAATAATAATCAACAGCTAAACTTTCCAACTCCTCCTTGTCAAAAATCCAGCCATCATCATCATCATTCTTGAGCGGCACAATCCTGTTACGGGCATGGCGAATTATCGTAGAGGTGTGAAAAAATATGTATTACGATCACCAAGCGCGACCCATTTTTCCCGGAATTTTTGGAACCATATAATCTCCTCCCGTTCTAATACTGTATTCAACTCAGCCATCAATACAACCTCCTTTTGCCGCAAGTAATCATTATGTTGTGCATTTATACTCATTTGCACCTTCTTAATCTCCCCCATTAACTTGTCTTTTTGCTTCATCACATTACCAAAAACAGTCTTATTCCAAGACTTTAACACTCGTTGTAACTTCAACAAGCATGTGGTGTGGATATTCGAGAGTCCCACGACGAGGCAACTAAAGCTTTAAACCCTTCATGGCCCAACCACGCATCCTCGAAACGGAAAGGCTGCCTCCTCCTATCCCGCAAAACTTCCGGCTCTAAATAAGGGAGCATGATCCAAAGCCAAAAACGAAAAATGAGTAACCTGAGCATATTTCCACTTGAGTTGGGTCTGACCACAACAAAGAATGCGGTCCAGTCTTTTAGCCACAATATTCTCCACCGAATTAACTCTCTGCCAAGTAAACCGGTTATCTTTAAACCCCATGTCTATCAACATGGAATCATTGATCCAATTCTCAAACTCTAGTGAATCAGCTGAAAGTCTTCCATTCCCCTAAACCTTTCATCAATTCTCACAATAGTATTAAAATTTCCTCCAACTAACACTGGTTCTTGGATCCCTCTAATGATTTCCTTAAGCTCCTCCCATAATCCACTCCTACGACTAACCGAGGGTGCATCATATACACCAATAACGTGAAGGATCTCCGACCCATTCTGGATCTTGGCATGCATATATTGGCTCGACGAGTGCAATATAACAATATCCCCAATACATGAACGCCAAAAAAGCCACAATGCACCACTTTGTCTGTCCGCATCAACTCTGAAAGAGTTATCAAAGCCAAGACCATAACATATGCGTCTTGCTCTCTCACCTCCAGCATGAGTCTCAAACACAGATAATAAATCAGTTTAAAACTTTTTCAAAATACCGAATAGAACGTCAAAAATTGGATTTATTTGCCCTCCGACAATTCCAAAAAATACAATTAATTAATACAACGATTAATAAACACCGAACTACCGGGGAAAAAAATCATGCCTGAGAGACATTCATATCCCGTCCTGATGGATCACTATCTCTAACTTTGAGCATCGTCAATTGTTCATCCACCATGATTAACGAACTTGACGGGTTAACTACATTCTGCATATGTGCATCTACATCACCAACTTGCTCAACCTTAAACGCACCACCTTCACGTCCAACTGATGCATTATCTACTCTCAATCTCTTTCCAGAAACCAGCAACTCCCTGTCTCCTCCTATCGGCCCAAACACCAATCCTCTTCTTGGTTTACTCATGACAACTTTACTCCCATTACGATTCACATTCTTCTTGTATTCTTGTCCCTTAGGTTTTAAACTATCCTTGATACCATGTCTTATTTTACCAGCCTTTCCTTTTTCTTGAACCTCATCCTTCACCCCATTAACTCCCACATTGAATACCTTTACACTGTATTCATTTTCCTTATTTGCCTTTGAGCTCACTTCCTTCACCTTCAACTGATTATTCATTGAACTATTTCCCAGCTCACTAAAATGATTGGCAGTCTTTACTTGATTACTCCCCTGACCCTTTTCTAATTCAACCAAACTCTTTCTCCTCTCAACACTCTCCTTTGCGGTTACGGGGATCCGAGGATGGTCTCTTGTACTCGCACCCAGACCATTTTTCCTTACTTCTTTAAAGCCAGCAGTTCTCGTTTCTACAATACTAGACTCAGTAACCAGATTGTCAAGTAACAACATCGTAATTCTCGCCGCTATCTCCTGTGGAAAAGCTTGAATAGCATGGCCAAAAATCCCACATTTTGGGCAAATGTTCGAAAGTCCCTCATACGATACATACTACTGTTCTCCATTAATCTTAATCGTTCCTTTCAAGGGCGTCTTAATGTTAACCTCCACACACACTCTAGCAAACCTTGCCCTTTCCACTTGCAGCGTTGTCATATTTACTTTCACCGGGTGACCAATTCCCTTCGCAATACTGATCAATATTGCTTTGTAATAAAAAAATTAAACGGAACATTCATCAAACGAACCCACACCAGAGTCGTGACTATATCATCTCTTAGGGAATCAAAACTTGGTGTCCAGACTTGTACCATAATATAACTCCCAAACACTTTCCACGGTCCACCTGTTAACGCCCCTAGATACTCTTCCTCCTTCTCAAACCTCACAATGAAGAAGTTGTGAGGTAAGTCCAACACAAACATTCCCCTGTAGGCTTCCATAGTTCACGTAACTTCTTCGACAATGTAGCTATCTGAACCGACTTCCCTAACACCTTCACAATCATACAACGCTGCCATAAACTGTTCATCGCCTTTAAAATCTCATCACCAATTGTAACATCATGCTCACCATCGATACCATCAGGGAACTTCACCGTAACTCTCTCTCTTCAGCAAACAAATCACTGATCACACTCTTGGGATTAGCCACTCCTCCATTAGATCTTCTCGAAACCCTCTATGCCCATGATATACTCTTATCAGGAGGGTCACCTGGTGGACGAGAGCCATCGGAGACATCCTCCATAGCCGCATCTCGACCATCTCCAGGAACCCTAGCCTCCAAGTCACCGTCGCCTTTCACCATTAGGATTTACAATACAACTAAAACTTAATAACAGTTAATTTGTACATAACATTAAAAATATCTCCAAAGAGCACTTTATAACTCCAAATTTGAAATTTTTTCTTCTCTAAAGGAGCACTTCAAAATTTCAAATTTGAATTGTTATTTTCTCACACTTCATATTTAAAGTGTTTTTTTTTGCATTTTGGTCCCTAGATTTATTTATTTAATCTTTTTAAGTTTTTTATTATTTATTTTAGTACCAACATTTTTATAGTTTATTTTAAATGTATACTAATCTATTCATCTTATATAGAAACATATAAATTAAAGTTATAATATTAAAATATGAGAAATATCACATTCCATTAATTTTTTTTAATCAAGCAAATTTAATACAAAAGAGAGCAATAAAAAATATAACATAACACAAAAATATTACACAAATTAAAATATTACAACTACTAGTTAATACTCACCTAAATTTGATCCACTACCTCCAAGATCATCAAAATATTGCCGAAAAAGGTTGGTGTAACCGAAGGTTGAGGTTGCTATTGATTTCTTTTTTGTATGATTCTTGCTTGCTTAGATCGAATAAACTCACAAGTATTACTATCACCGAAAGAGTCTAAATTTGTTAACTTCGAAATGCATTGATCGAACATATATGAGAGCATTACGGTAATAATGCTCATTTGAATTTTTTATGATGTTATTGATATGTTTTTCTAATATTTATGTAATTTATCATAAAGTAATGTCTTATTAATAAATATTGCATGTAATAATTAAATGATAGATGTTTTATATTTATTTATAAAATCTTGTGATGTTAATAATTGTAAATAAAAATATGAGCAATATTGCAAAATATACACTTTTGATAGTTTAAAATTTGAAATGTTGTTTTGGGAGGAAAACACATGACACTTCAACACATGCTTAATAGAATAACATCGCTTATTACAACCCAAAAACTAACGTAATAATATACAAAAAAACAACCGTGAAAGTAAAAGAAGTAAACTTAATAAAAATAAGGGAGTAGGATGTGGACCAGCCATGTGTCCATTTCCAAACCCTATCCCATACGAGCCAAAATGTATCACAGAGTAGAAGCCGAGCTGAACCGCCGACAAACCAAACCTCGTCGTCGACCACCAACCAATTGTTGATGGTATGTAGTCACATCCAAGGTGACCCAGACCAAGCGCCTTCATGCCTCCTTGTCAGGCCAGCATAGCATGCACTTTTTGATGGTATGTAATCCACCGCCAGCGATCCATTTGTACCTCCGAAACCACCCTAAACCCGAGGGTCGGTGACCCATCGGTCATACCAAAACACATCAGATCTACCCTCGAAATCCGAACACCAAAGACAAACCTAGGACAGAGCCACCATGATGAAGCGACGAGACTTGGTCCTGCACAATGTCACTAGAAACACCAAAAGAACAAGGGATCCACCACATGCATATATGGAAGAGGCGGAGGAAGGCCAGGCGACCACCGAAGGAGAAGCATGCTTCACTCTCAACCAAAATCTGTACTACAAAATCTGAAAAGAAAAAAGAAAAGGAACATCGACAGCGTTACGCTGAACGCTGGTGAGAAAACAAGCTAAAGGAAGTGAGGCATAACCAAGGGAGAGAGAAGTTAGAGAGACTTAGAGCATCTCCAATGGAGAAACTCTTTAAAAGTTTCTAAATAAAAAATAATAATATTATTTTAAGAGTTTTAAGAAATTTCTTGAATAGTGCAAGAAACCCAAGAGTAAAAAATGTGTGAATAGTGCAAAAGTCAACTCTTATATAAGAGTTTTAAGAAATTTCTCTCTCCAAATTTCTTAACATTTTATTATATTTTATTGTTAAGAAACCTTTAAGAAACCTTGTTGGAGATGGTCTTAGTTTTTAATGGTTAGACCATCTCCAATGGTTAGAGATTCAATAAGAGTATCTATTTAATAAAATAATAATATTTCTATTTTAGTTTTAGTTTTTAACTATTCTTGTAATAAAAAATTATGTGGACCAATAAAAATCCAACACATTTAAAAAACTCTCTTAGAATTGGTTCTAAAAACTACTAAACAAGAACCAATTCTAGTGTCTCTCTCTTCTTTTTATAATATTTAATAATATTATATTTTTAAGAAACTTTTAAGATTTATTGATAGAGGTGCTCTTAGCAAGAGAGAAAAAATAACAACTATGTGGTTGAAACACTTTAAACAGTGTTAAAGACCAAAAACTCCCAAGATATATATATATATA
>OVBE01013630.1:0-12582 GCA_900406425.1 Iberis pinnata | reverse complement strand
GACCTCAGAGTCGATGCTAATTGATAAGTAAAAACCGTGAAAATTCAGAGTCATCAGCTGTTCGACGACTTTGTTGCATCTTATGTCAAGGTATTTAATCGCAAGATCTCCCTCTGTTTGTTGCTTCGTCACGCTGACTTTTATGTTTCGTTCAGACAGGGATGCTGGCGAACCATATGTTTAGGTGGTTCAAGTTGAAGGTGAGGCTTGCACGCGAGGCGACGATCCGCATGACTAATTACGGAGATAAGTTTTGTAAGTTGTATTTGGATAAGAAGAAGAGGGCCAAGGATTTGGCGGATGTAGGAGCGCTGCTCGACACTCAAGAGGATGAGGGGCACTCGCTACCTGAGAGGACTACTGAAAAGATGAAGCTCACCGTGAGTGAGTTTGAGGCTTTAAAGGTTGAGAGGGAAGGGCTTGCTGCTCATAATACTGAACTCGAGGCCGAAGGCCGAAGTTGGGAAGCTGCAAGAGGAGAATTTCGCACTTGCGACTCGTTACAATGACGCTAACAAGGAGAGGTCCCATGTGCGAAGGAAGTTTGACTCTTATGTTAAGGAAAAGGTTGAGGAGGCTGAGAGGTTGTGGAGAGCGACTATCGATGAACGCTTTGCTAAGGTTCGTCAACACCCGAAGGAGAGGCATGATGTGCAGCCTATTGACAAAGCCATCGCATATTATGCAAGGTCTACAGACATGGTGACAGGCTTTGGTGGAATAGTGTCGGATTTGCTGTTTGACTCGGTGAAAGAGCATCTTGAGGCGAAGAAAGAAGCCCTCGAGAAGATGGTGGTAACCTAGCTGATTGATGATGATTTAACAGTTCCGTCGAGGCTTCCCGACGAGGTTCTTCAGCCGGCGGATGACCAAGCTTCGTCAGTTCAGCCTGCTCGGGTAGATGGCACGGCCGTGGATCAGGGCGCCTGATTTTGTTAAGTTTTTTTTTTGGACTCTGTTGTATTATCTGGGCCACCTTATCGGAGATGTAAGAACTTATCGTTTATGAAATGTGATTTGCGTTTGAAATTCGCAGATTTCGTCTGCTAAGTTTTTCTTACTCCAATTTTTTGGTTGCTAGGCGAAGTTGTTGCGTAGGTACGAGGTTGCGTTAACCTCGGATTCTCTATTTATCCTAGGTAATCGACAATCTGGCGAGTCTGGGCTTGGCTTACATAGTGATCGAAGTATGCTAGGAAGTGCAAGTGGAATTACTTTTTTGTTCCTTATTCCCATAGTGAGCACCTAGCTAGGGTGTCACTACGAGTCGAGGCTCAGCTTTATACTTTTTGCGAGGTTCAGCTCGGCGAGCTAAGGCCCAGCTTTGGTGTCTTACTATCACTGCGAGTATGGGCTTGGCTTTGTGCTTGTTGCGAGGTTCGGTGCGGTGAGGTAAGGCTCGACTTTGGTGTTTTCCTATTTTTTTAGTGAGGCAATCGATATTGAAATGATTTTATTTTTNTATTCCCCCCCCCCCCCTTTTTACAGCTGGAGCCTTATTATGGGCTATCTATGTACCAATTATAGAGGGATCAAGTCATTCATAGTTCATGGTGCGTCCATCCTGAGTTAGTAGTGGTAGAGCTTCAAATGTCGTGCGTTCTAGGATCTTGGTTGCACTTTTCCGTCTAGGTCAGCTAGTTAGTAGACGCCTGGTTTGACGACCTTGAAAATCTGATACGAGCTTTCCCATTTGACGCCTAGCTTGCCCGAGCGGTATTCCTTGGTGTTGTCGAAGATGTGGTGTAGGATCAGGCCGCCTTCGGAGGATCTTCTAACATTGACGTTTTTGTTGTAATACCTCACTGTGGCTTGTTGGTAATTATGGATCCGCATGAGGGCTCGGTCCCGTGCTTCCTCAGCCTCTTCGAGTCTGTCTTGCAGCATGATGTCATTGGTATCGCTATTCTCTGGGAGTTTGAGTCTTCTTAGGCTGTAAACATTAACTTTTGAGGGAACCATCGCTTTTATTCCGTGTGCGAGGAAGAAAGGTGTTTGATTTGTCGCTCGTCTGGGTGTCGTTCGGTGCGACCAGAGGACTCCGTCGAGTTCGTCGGCCCATAATCCCTTTTTCCTCTCTAGTCTTTTCTTGATTCTGTTGACGATGGTTTTTTTTTCGTTTCGGCTTGGCTGTTTCCTTCCAAATATGTCCCAAGTGGAGTCACCAATTGTTGAATCTAGGGTTGCAGTCTCCCTTGATTTAGGTTCATATTTGATAATAAAGGTTAAAAGTGTGAAAGAGAATAAGAGCTTTGACATATCCGACGCACTTCAAGGGTTACAAGAGTTCTCACGGAGTCTATTTATCTCTCTAACCTCTCTCTAGGATCTCCTCTCTCGAGTTGCCAATCCCTTCTCCGTTGAAGCTCTCCTTCTAATTATAGTGTTTCTTTTTCCATCATTCGGCTACGCGGGGCAGTTAGTTAGGTGTCATGTTACTCCGGCGAGTCGATCAGTAGGTTACTATTCGCCAGGTTTAGGGGGACTAAGCGCATTGTTCCTTTGGTGGCTCTGCTCACCTCGTCGATCTTCAGGGTGGGCCTCTTGGTCAGGGTTTGTGCGGTGGACTTGGCCCATTGGGCATAGGGTGAAGAACCCACATCCTATAGAAATATAAAAAGAAGAGCTAATGGCGACAGGATAAACGGTGAAGGATGTCTATCCACACGAGTTCGTCACGCTTACGCTGCTCATCTCTAGCGCTTCGGCAAGGTAAGCTTCTCTCGCCACATCCTTAGTTTTCCCTTATATAGGGTTTTATCTTAGTTTAGTATTTTTGGTATTAAAGTTGATTCATAATCTTGCATTGAATTCAAAAATGAAACCTTTTCCATGAAATCTCTAGATTAGTATTGGTATTAGATGCTTTTTTAGGTATTCGACTTTTGATCTTAGTATTACTTATTCCATGTAGATTGAGTTACCTCTATGGGTAGACATTGTTAATACTGGTAAACTTAAGGAGCTTGCTCCAGTCCATATGAGCCTGAATGGTATTACATCAGAACCGATATTTATTAATAACGTATGCTCTGAAGTTGCTTTTGATTAATAAACTGTTGAAGCATCTATGGTATATGTATATGCTTTTATGTCACGAAAAGTTTACCTGAGGGGTGGTTTTGGAGTTGGTTCCTTTCGTATGATCTATGGAGGAAACAAGAGGAACGGAAGCCATCCACCACATTTCTACAAGAGTAGTGGTGGTGTTGCTCGTTACATTATTCAGCAACTCCAGACTATGAACATTGTTGACCTTAACACTGAAGGGTGAGTGAAGCTTATCATCTATGTTTTAGATTTTTCTCTGGATGCAGTTTAATAAATACTGGTAAGGAATGTAGTGATACAGAAGTTATATGCCACATTTTAAGCAACAAAGTTTGAGAAAGTCAATACAAAACTTGTAGACTTAGATTTGATATCTACTTAAGAAAGCTACATAAACCTGCAGTTGTGACTCACTTTCAAGAAGAGTTATTTGTGGTTTTACAATAAGCTACTGGTTCATTTAGATGTTTACTAATCGTGACATATTTTGATGTAATTATGGAGAGGAAGATCATATCAATTGGTCAGAGGGATCTTGACCAACTCGCAGGAAGGTTTATGCTTGAGATTAGTCATGGTATGAGTTGCATCTAAAACCAAAAGTATAACTTCTTTAGCTCTTCTTTCATTCTCAGCAAATTATGGCTCTATTTTTCGTGAATTTAGGTATAAACTTATAAAATAACATTGACATTTTTCTTAGGTTTTTGTACACAATGTCTTAAACTTTTTTTTATTTTGGTTCTAGATAGGAAAAAACATATGCAATCTTTGGTTTTCTCTTTTTTTTTCCATTTATGTCTCCTTCAATGTTGAAGGTTATTGCATGCCTTCGAAAACCCAATATGCAGGCATTTGTGTTATCTGTTTGATTTTGTTTTAAGCTTCTTAAGGAATTGATGGGTTTTGTCTTCTTTTATTTCAGCTTGAGTTTTACTTACTTTTGTTGCGCACGTATGGGTAATATAGGTCGATAGAGGTGACTGAAACAACGCACATGAGTACGTGCAGTATAGTTCTCACATTTATGAAATTTTCAAATTTGGAAGCCGTGAACAAGAAAATATCTTGGGTGAGAAGCAGTCATTACTCATTATCAAATGGCCCTGGCTTAGATAGCTTTTATGTTGCTCTAACTTGTCATGTCTAACTACAAGAAAACATGCCATAAGTGATGGACAATTCTGTCACTTAACCGTCAAAAACAGCTGGTTTTAACGGTTATCTCACGGAAGTTGTCCGTCAATCCTGGAGCGCCAGTAATGAATATCCATCAGTTAGCCGTCAATAATTATTATTGACAGAATTTGTAACGAATATATCCGTCAGTAACTATCCGTCACTAGTCCGTCACTAACTATCCGTCACTAGTCCGTCACTAATTAGTGACAGACTAGTGAGAGATTTTAAATTAGACTTTAAAATAATAAAAATTTATTTATTGATATTTATGTTATTATTTTTAATAATAATAAAATTATTTTAAATAAAATTGAAAAATATTTATAAAATAACAAAATTATATTTATAAAATTATTTCAAATTACAAAAAAATAATCGAAACTACTGTTAACTGAGCCGTCCTAAAATCGCGTCCATCGTCTCCTTCATCTTTGCCAACCGGCTCTGATCCTCTTGACGTGCGGTCACTAAATCGTCTACCGTCTTCTTCAAGGTCTCCACTTCAGCCTCTTTTCGCCGCATCTCCTCGTCCCTGATTGGATCTCTCGCTCCTCGGGATCCTGGTAGATAATAACGGACCATGTTCCCTAGTCCGTACACGCGCCCCTTCGACTTCTTCGTCGTCTAACAAAAACAAATTATATATTAGACATAGAAATAAATGAAAGATTTAAAATTTGAACTTATATAAAAACTTACCTCAGTCATAACCTCGTACTACATGTCAAGCGGGATATCCTCACCCTCGGGTGTCTGCTGAAATTACATTATTTTTTAGTTTATCGTTAGTATTTAATGGTTACATTTAAAACCGAAAAACTTCTTAAATTACATTTAAAACCCAAAAACTTTTTAAATTACATTTAAATCCCAAAAACTTTTTAAATTTCATTAAAAACCCAAAAGCTTTGAAAATTTCATTTAAAACCCAAAAAAATTTAAATTACATTTAAAACCTTAAAGCTTCTTAAATTACATTTAAAACCCTAAAGCTTCTTAAATTACAATTAAAACCCAAAATTTTTTAAAATTATATTTAAAATCCAAAAACTTTTTAAATTTCATTAAAACCCCCAAAAAACTTTTAAAATTTCATTTAAAACCCAAAATATTTTTAAATCACATTTAAAACCCAAAATATTTTCAAAATTACAGTTACAACCCAAATTTTAAAAAAAAAACATTTAAACCCCACAATCAGTTTAGAGTACAGTTAGAATCAAAACCTTTTTAAAATTACAATAACAACCCATAATACTTTTAAAATTGCATTAACAACTCATAATACTTTTAAAATTGCATTAACAACCCATTATCAACCAAACATTTTCCGATAAGATTGACAACCCATTATCGACCTAAAATCAACCAAACTTTTGAAAATCAACCAAAATCTTAGAAAACCCAATTTATGAAAAACCCAAAAATCAACCAAAATCAACCCACAAACTATTGACAAAATAACCTAAAATCTAAGAAAAACCTGAAATTTCTAAACCCTAATCACAAAATTCCAATTAAAAATCTAACCTAAAATCTCAAAAAACCCGTAAACACTTACAAGGAGGGGTTGTTGTGGTGATTTTGGGGGTTAGACATTACTTCTGGTCTCGATCATCGAAGGATTTCGCCTAAAATCGTCGATTGTTCGAGTGTTTAATGAAGAAGAAGCTTCTGGTTTTTTTCTTAAAACCAGAATTTTGTGATGGCTATATCCGTCACTTATCCGTCAGTCCAAATAAATTAAATTCGAAAAATTTCACTAAAATTTTTGGGACTCGAAAACGCGGGTAAATTTAGGGTTTCCGTCAGTTATCCGTCACTGATATCTGACGGACAACTGACGGGTTTCCGTCAATTAGCCGTTAGTTAGCCGTCAAATATCTCATATAGGGTTTAGGGATTTGTTTAGGGTTTGAGGTTCTCGAATGTGTTGTTACGGTTATATAACCAATTAAATGATGATATCTCTAAGTGTTTTAAAGTGTGTTTGATGTTAATTAATTTTTAACATATAGTTCAATCTTAACAAAAATGCATTTAGGGTCTAAACCCCCATTAACATATTATTGACGGATTATTGACGCATTAGGGTTGTCCGTCACTAATCTGTCATTAATTATTGACGGATTAGTGATGGAAAACTCTAATCAGTTAATAATTCGTCAATAATATGTTAATGGGGTTTAGGGATTTGTTTAGGGTTTGGTTCTAGAAATATTGTATTACGGATTTCTAAACAAATGGATGATGACACAATTAGTATCATAATGCATTGATAATATCGCAAAATTTATAAATATGCTTTTCTCGTTTACAAATTTCAAAATGTATCGATAAACATCTTGTAAGTTTATAATTAGTTTCGTGTATTGTGGTTCAACGTAATGCAGTTTGAAGTTTTGTTTTTTTTTACTTGATTGAATTACCTAAAGTGATTTAAAGTGTGTTTGATGTTAATTAAGTTTTCACATATAGTTCAATCTTAACAAAATTGCATTTAAGGTCTAAAATCCCATTTACATATTACTGACGGATTAGGGTTATCCGTCAATAATTACTGACGAATTAGTGACGGAAAAACATAATCCGTCAATAATATGTTAATGGGGTTCAGGGATTTGTTTAGGGCNTTGGTTCTGGAAATTGTATTACGAATATCTAAACAAATGGATGATGACACAATTAGTATCATAATGCATTGATAATATCGCAAAATTTATAAATCTGCTTTTCTCGTTTGCGAATTTCAAAATGTATCGATAAACATCTTGTAAGTTTATAATTAGTTTCGTGTATTGTGGTTCTACGTAATGGAGTTTGAAGGGTTTTTTTTTACTTGATTGAATTACCCTAAGTGTTTTAAAGTGTGTTTGATGTTAATTTAGTTTTCACATATAGTTCAATCTTAACAAAATTGCATTTAGGGTCTAAAATCCCATTTGCATATTATTGACGGATTATTGACGGAATAGGGTTATCCGTCAGTAATCTGGTTTTTTTATTTTTTTTACAAAGTTGCTTATAAATTTTAATTTTCATAGGTTACATAAACTAACGGATTTTTTGACGGATTATTGACGGATATATCCGTCAAAAATATGCCATGAGATAGTTGTCAGAATTCCGTCAGTAATTATTGACGGATTATATTCCGTCAGTAATTATTGACGATTATATTCCGTCAGTAATTATTGACGGAATTTCTTACGGACGTTTTGTGTCAGAAATCCGTCAATAGCCCGTCAATATACTGATGGACTGTTGTACGTCAGAAAGTCCGTAAAAAACCGTTCTGTTTTCTTGTAGTGACTGGTTCTTTTCCCAAAAGTAATAAGGATGAACTCTGAATTTTTCTCAAGAATGTTGAATTTTACATCGTCGTGAAAACTGTATAATAAATGCTTCATAGTCTAGCTTAAAGTATGATATTCTGTTAGGTTAGATTCTCACATAAAAATATAAAATCAGATATATGTTGTTGCGTTATATTGAAAATATGCGTTATATTGAAAATAAGAGTATTACTATTTCATGACCAGAAACTGTGTCACTTTTGTTTCATAGAGTTTTGAGTCGTACCACTGTTTTATTTCAGCTATTAGTATATATTTTGGTTCTAAAAACATCTTCATTAGAGAACTTCTCTAGAATTTCTTAAGACATTTTTTAATTATCTTTTTTATATGTTTATAGATTTAAGAAACTATAACAACCATTTATTGTTTTTGCCTTCTATTAGTAGGTTCTTAATAAAAAAAATTTGATAACACTTAACAAAGAAATGTTAATATCCCATTCCCCACTCCCTAAAAGATGTTTTTAGTCCTTAAGACAGCTGATTCCAACACCAACAGATACGATTTTGTCTGCAAAACCCAATCTATTTAAAAAGTACATAAAAACAAAACATGTGTTGACTCAAATATATCTAACTTAAGATGACTCTTCATTGTTTGGTTAATGGATCTGAATCGATGTTTTTGACAAACTTGCTTCCAATTCATCTAACTCATCCATGTCTAAATCATCATCATCATCATCATCTTCCACTTCTTTTGAATTATGTTCAGCGTCACCACTACTCTTGCTTGTCCTCTGCTTCTTTGTTCTTTGTCTGATAAGAAAAATAAACTTAAAGATTACCTTAACATGACTTGGATGGTTTCAATGAAGAGTGAATAAGTAAGAGAGAGAGAGGTCACCTTCTGTTCTGTCTCTTCCTCTTCCTCTTCCTCTTCCTCTTCCTTTTCCCTCTGGTATTCTTCAAAAGCCTCAGCATCATCCACAAACAAGCTTGCATTCGATAAAAACAGCTTCCGACCACTGAAATTACATATGAGTCAGCTTAAGATGACAAAAATAGAGCCACACTGGGGACGGATAAGCAAAAGAATGATGTGCACAACCATCACTAGAAGCATGTGTTCTTTTCAGGCATGATCCAAATGGAGATATAGCAACAAGGAACAACGAGAGGAGACTGATTTAAAACCCAGATTGCTCCTAATATGAACCATGCTACCAGAACATATTATAAGGTGAACATATATCCCAATATCAGATAAAATCGTTGATCACAATAGAAACATGAAACACAAACCAGACTCTGATACATCAGTTCACGAGTAGCCGCATCATTACTAGCCATATGTTACAAAATGCAATGACAACACAGTGGAGAAATAACTCAGAGAAAAAATTAACATACCTGCAGGAACTTTTTCCGGAAATTTCTCTTTCTTTTTCTGTACTCAAAATTACCCCCAAGTAACTCCAATCAATTAAGAAATTCGAAAACCTATCTCCGGAAATCAAACAGATTCAGTGGATTACCTTAGCTGCAGCTTTAGATGCATCAGGTTTAGGCTGAACAGATTGTTTGAGACTTTGAACATACTTCTGAACATTCTTGCTCTTGTTCTTATTTTTCAGCCCGAAACTTTTGTCCTCAACTTGTTTCTGCTTCCGTCAATTTCGCCGGAATCCCTTAAATCACCATTGGAGTCGCCGTTGAATGCAGAGAGACACAAACTCTTCACGCATGCGAGAAAATGAAAAAGAGAAAGGAAAAAAAAAATCTCAACTACCAAACCAATCAAATCATGACACATCAGCGACTCTTACTTGATCTTAAATACCTTATTTCACGTACACATCTTGTATAACAACAATTAAAATATTTAATTTTCTTTCTAAATACAATTTAAATACAACTAAGAAATTCCTTAAATACTCTAATGGACATGTTTTAAGAGCATATAAAATAGTTAAGAATCAATTAGTGGTTCTTAAGCAATTTTATAATCAATTTAATGATTAAGAAACTTTGTTAAGATTTTTATATTTTTTATTTCCAATAGTTAAAAAACTTGAGATTCTTAAAAAAAGAATGTTTTTTTATATATTTCAATTCTAAACCATTTCAATTCATAAACCATTTTAAAATTTTAATATATTTTGTTCTTAAAACATTTATATTTTACATATAGCACATAATTAAATGTCAAACATAAATGAAATGCATATAATTAAAAAAATATGAAATTTAAATGACAATAATCGAAGTTTGTAATTTTAATTTGTAACCGAACCCGAACCGGAACCGAACCGAACCGAATATTAGAAAAGTATCAATTGGGTATTCGAATTTAGGATCCGAAGAACTGAAACCGAACCGAATACCCGAAAGCCTAACCCTACAAAAAATCATGAATAAAAAACAAATGGAACCGAACAGACCTAGAACCGACAAGAACCGAACCGAATATTAGAAAAGTATCAATTGGGTATTTTAATTTAGGATCTGAAGAACCATAACCGAACCGAATACTCGAAAACCTAACCCTACAAAAAGTAATGAATTAAAAAAAAAAATGAAACCGAACCGACACGTAACCGACAAGAATTCAAATTTAGGATCCAAAGAACCGGAACCGAACCAAATACTCAAAAGTTTAGCCTTACGAAAAATCGTCACAAAAAAATCTCCAATTGGAGGATGCCACGCGGCACACAAGAACCGGGCCCAAAACATCTTAATGGAGAATCGACCCTTCATCAAAAATATTACTTTTGGATTTTTTTAATTATTTTTTTTCTAAGAACCCCTAAAAACTATTGTTGAACATGGTCTGGTCCCGAAGAAGGTGTCGGATTATAGACCAATTGCGCTTTGCAACGTCTACTACAAGATCCTTTCAAAGCTTCTCACTCGAAGACTACAACCGATCTTATCGACACTTATCTCGGAGAACCAATCGGCTTTCGTCCCCGGCCGAGCCATTTCGGATAATGTTCTTATCACACACGAGGTCCTCCATTCCCTTAAAACATCAAAAGCACGTAGGAGATGTGCAATGGCCGTTAAATCGGACATGTCAAAAGCTTACGATCGCCTCGAATGGAGCTTTGTCGAGAAAGTTCTACAAACTTTAGGTTTCCACCCTAAGTGGGTAAGATGGATAATGCAATGTATTTCGAGCGTCACCTATTCTTTCTTACTAAATGGAGCTGCCCAAGGTCGTGTAACGCCATATCGGGGTATCCGACAAGGCGACCCTTTATCCCCTTACCTCTTCATCTTATGTAGTGAGGTGCTCTCGGGTTTGTGCCGATACGCGGAAGCCGTCGGTGATTTGAGGGGTTATAAAGTTGCTAGGGGAAGTCCGAGACTCAACCATCTCCTTTTCGCCGATGATACAATGTTTTTTTGTAGCACATCTCGGAAAAGCGTCTCTACTTTACAAGAGATTTTGAACATGTATGAACAGGTATCCGGCCAGTTCATTAATGTTCAAAAATCCTCTATTACGTTTTCACGAAAGGCTAACCCACGGTTAAAAGAGACGATTAAAAGGACCCTAAAAATCAATAACGAAGGAGGCATGGGCAAGTATCTCGGACTACCGGAATTATTCGGAAGAAAGAAACGTGATCTCTTCGCGTCAATTATCGATCGAATTCACCAAAAAACCATAAGTTGGTCATCACGTTTCCTCTCCCCGGCGGGAAAGTTAACGATGATTAAGAGCGTTCTCTCCGCAATACCCACATACGCAATGTCGTGTTTCAAGTTACCTCTCTCCTTATGCGATAAAATTCAATCGGCATTAACACGGTTTTGGTGGGATGGCAATCAACAATCAAAAAAGATTTCTTGGATCGCATGGAAAACCTTAACCAAGAATAAGAAGCAAGGGGGGCTCGGTTTAAGAGAAGTGGAAGCCTTTAATGTGGCCCTCCTTGGGAAAATAGCTTGGCGTATAATGGAGAAACCGGACATTTTGCTAAGCCGAATTCTCAAAGGAAAGTATTTCCCAACTACCTCTTTCTTGAGTAGTGGAGACAAAGCGGATTCCTCTCACGGTTGGCAAAGCATTGTTGCCGGTAGAAATCTTGTCAAGGATCATATTGGTTGGGCCATAGGAAATGGCAAAGCAATTAACATATGGCGGGATCCTTGGGTATCACTCTCTCAGAAGATTATCCCAGCCGGACCTATACCGAAACTCCAAGAAGAAGTTAAGGTCGCTGCCTTATTAAACGGCAAGGGTGAATGGGTTAGACACCGGGTTCGCCAAGTCCTGCCATCCCTAGAAGCTGAAATTCTACTTCTCCAACCAAGTCGTATGGATACTCCCGATAAACGGATTTGGCTCAAGGATAGGACCGGCTGCTATACTGTCCGATCGGGATATTATGCGGCTATTGAATCACCCGAAGCCTCATCGATTCCGACGGCTCTCAATGACAAGAATTGGATTGAAAATGTCTGGAGCTTAAAAATCCCTGGGAAGATTCAACTATTAATATGGAAGATCCTCCATAAAGCTTTGCCTACAGCAGATAATCTCCTAAAAAGAGGAGTGGATATAAACTCTCGATGCGCCATATGTGACTCGTACGAAACCATTGAACACTTGTTTTGGAATTGCCCTTTTGCCTTGCAGGTGTGGAAAGAGGCTCCTTTTGATAAGACCTTAGAACCTGGCACCATCGAAGATTTCCAAGTAATTTGGAACCGCATCAAACACATTATCGCACTACCTCCTTCTGGTGTTACCGGCAGAGAATTATCGGCCTGGATAATATGGTCGCTGTGGAGTGCCAGAAATTGTCGAATCTTCCGGAAGAGGTTTTATACAGTCGACGAGGTTATTATCAAAGCAATAAGGGATGCAAAAGAATGGACCTCGGCGCAGATACAAGACTTAGCCCTACCGAGACCTTTTAATGATGTTGCAAGGATGGACAGTGAATGGATTTGCCATTCGGATGCGGCTTGGAATAACGCAGACCAGAAGGCGGGGATCGCCTGGATTTTTGAGAAGCAGAACGTGCTCCCTC
>OVBE01013629.1:0-12583 GCA_900406425.1 Iberis pinnata | reverse complement strand
TTCCGGCATTTTGTCGAACACCTTTCGGGCGCAAAATTCCTAACTCCTAGAAGTGAGGTATCAATTCAATCCTAGCATTAAGAGCATCAACTATAAGAATATTTATGAATTACAAGTCATAAACACCACAATCCTTCATCTAATTCCATAAATCTACCCAACTATTTACTTAAAGATCACTACTCACTAACCATAGGGATAACACAAAATCTTATGAAAGATGTGTGATAAGACATGATTAGAAGAAGATTTGGAATTGAAATCAACAATCAAAAACAAGAAATCAAATTCAGAGAAGATTAAGATCCAAAAGCTTATATAGTGTTGCTAAAATCCATTGGGTTAACCCCAAAACACTTAGGTTAACCCACTAAAAATGGGTCAAAATAGTCAAAATAGAATAAAATTGGTTGACTCAACCGACCACATCGGTTTAGGCTAACCGATGTGGTTGGCCGATGTGGCTTCATCGGCATGATTTGGCCGATGCAACAAACCGCGGCTAGCTCCTACCGGAATCTCCACTTTGCATCGGTTTAGCATGGGCGATGTGCTAAACCGATGTGTCCTGTTTCCTTGCTCTTTTCCACCTTTAAAACCTCCTTTTTATCCACAACTTGTTTCCTTAGCCTCCTATCACCTAAAATATGAAATGATATGCAAATGCAACCTATATGTGCCTAAATGCTAGTGAATCTATCTAAAATGTAGTCGTAATGGAATGTAAAATGCATATAAATCATAAGATATCACTAGGCGATAATAAGCCTAGACCGAGATATAGTATACAAGTCCGAACAGATTCTGCAAGTGTAATTTGCCATAGTGATGCAGCCTGGAGACATGACGAGCATGCAGCAGGATTAGGCTGGATTTTTACGCACTCGGGGGGACGTACAGAGACGTTTACATCTTCAGCCCGTTATGTTGGATCCGCTCTAATAGCGGAAGGATTAGCGTTGCGTTGTGCAGTTCATCATGCCTTAGAAAAAGGCTACACAAGCGTCATTTTCAAGTATGATTGTGTGGCTTTAATCAAAGCTATCACCGAAGATGGATATTGCTCGGAACTTCACGGGATCGTTGCATATATCAAGTTTAGTTCTAACCAATTTCCCGTTATGTTCTTTAATTTCGTTTTTACACCTCGACGTTTCAACGAGGCTGCTGACTTTCTAGCAAAAAAAGCTCTCTTTGAACATGTATCGAACTAAGTTTTAATATTGAATTGGTGCACACAAAAAAAAAAAAAAGCAAACGATTAACAAAAAATAATACAACTAATGATGGATAATAAAAATTGATAACTTGCAATGACACAATATATTTTCTTTTTTTGTTAACTAGAAACTTGTGACGTGTAAGCTTTGTCCAAAATCTTTTTCAAATGAGCTAACAACATTTGGTGGCACAATCTAATTTATCTTCAATATAGATTGAATCATCGATTAGCAAGTGAATACTTAATATAGTTTTTCGTGTGAGTGGAAAACCTTTACATTATGAATCCTCCATTGAATAGTTAATTAAAAAATCAACAAAATCAAACTCTTAACGTAATCATATTTTAGTAATTATATTTATGCATTCTAATTTAAATAATAATCTTTCATAATAAAGAAGATTTGAACCTAGAGTATAAGGAATCTAGACCACAATCTAAAATGGTGATCTTGATGTGCAGGTGCCCTAATCTTGAGGTACTTTGGGTTAAGTATAGCCCAAAAGTTACAGTTAAGTCGATGAGAAACATAGCTTTAAATTGTCCTAACCTTAAAGAACTTGATATAAGCTATTCTTATACAATATCTCCCGTGTGTATTGAACTGGTGCGTATAAATTGTAAGAATCTACAGACTCTAAAATGGAATTTAATGGATCCTTTAGAGATCTCCAGTTCACTATAAGAGTTAATGCTTAATACCAATGTGCAGAATCTACGTTTCTATTGCATAGGTAATGCTGAGGCCCATGTTATTGAGAGACATATGCATAAGTTAAAGCACCTGGAACTTCAGTTCTCCACTTTATTTGATAAAGCTCTTGGCAGTCTTTGTGACAAATGCTCGAATCTAGAGTATTTGGATTTGTTCGGGTGTAGCAACTTAACAAGCGATGGTGTTACTAACCATACATTGAGATTGAAGAATTTGAAGGAGATCAAGAAACCAACAACTTTACTTTGATTGCACACATGTAGTTTTGCATTGATTATATATATTTTGTTGGAATGCAATACTTTATTTCAACAAAAAAAACCTTTACACAAAGATTGATTATAAATTGTGAAAGAGAATTTTGTAAAAGAAAGAATGACTACTCTCTAGAACTAAACCATATATAATTGATTACATTTGTATTTTACTTTGGTTGAGTTCAGAAAACAAGTTAAGGTTCTTTTATGTTTTTTGATTACATGTTGAACTTGAAAGGATTCTTGATAACCACATTTAATAATATCTTCCAAGTTTTATTAAATTTAAATGATTAGAAAAGATATATGAAAACGGAAGTAGTATTGGTCAAGTGGTCAAAGATTCATATCTTCGATATTTTTCTCCGGATTTTGATTCCACATAACTACATTTTCTGCATTATAAAGATTAGTTATGCGTTTCTCTGCATTATAGAAGATTAGTTATGCATCAAACCTTGTCTATTATAATGTTGAATAAATAACATAACCTTGAAGAGGAGAGTTTCATGGCAAGATATAATGGCTTTTAAGTGTGAGGTTTTTTATATTTTATGCACAACTAATTTATTCAATAGCTAAACGGTTACAAATGCATAAGTGTTTTCATAAAAGACTAATGCGAAAGATTCGTTACAAACATGCATAACAATTAGATGAACAAGGAAAAAGACAAAATATTGATAGGATAATTAAGCTCTTGGAGATGAACGTCTTCGTGAAAATCATGTTCAATCCCATTCTTTTTTCGAAATAGGAGAAGGTTTTCTTCAATAGTAACCAAGAGTATCAAAACCTTATAAAGTCGTCAAAACGAAAGCCGCTACACCTTCATATTTTGAAAGCAATGTAAATGCGGTTGAGAATATGCCAAGTTTTCCGGAAAAATCAACCGGATAAGATTCACCTCTTCTCGAGAGAAGTTGATGGAGGTGTGATTCTCTCCCTAGGGAAGGATGATATTAGCGATCTCTCCCAGCTCCAACGGAATGAAGTTGTTAAACCTTCTTCATAGATATAGAGCTTAAGGAACTATGTTTCTCGGAAAACTCTAAGGGTTTACAAGTCTAAATATTTAAGATTTGATAAGTTAGGAAGTAAACATATTTTTTAATGTCTACCATATATAGTCTTAGTAATACCATTATCCTTTAAGTCCAATTTGGTGATTACAAAATCTCATGTTATTTGGGGTTCTTACTCATCTACTCTTCATATGACATAATAAAAAGTAACAACTCCACCTGTAATTGGTGTCTCTCCTTTACCATCTACTTTCTGATGCAGCATAAGATTTGTTCAATTTCTCGTGTTTTGGTTTTATGTACTTGCTTTGTAAGTCACGTGCATTTTGGCTTTGTTTTTTAGGGAAATTGCAATGTATATACATGCTATAGCTGAGTAACTAACACCTAGGACTTAAAATTATTATGCCATTTTTCAAAAATGCAATCCTTTGTCTCTCCCTCTCTCTCACTCGCTAACTTTTTTTTCCACCTTTTCCATAATATACAAACTACTTCAGATATATTGACTGCTGAAATTTATATTTTGGGTTTAGAATATATATTTTGGGCTTAGGATATAGATTTCAGGTTTAAGATAAATATTTGGGGTTAGACTACATATTTTGGGTTTAGGGTATAGATTTTGGGTTTAGTGTATATATTTTGGGTTTATGGGTTTATATTTTGGGTTCAGGATTTAAATTTTGGGTTTAAGGTTTAATATTTTGGGTTTAGGGTTTATATTTTGGGTTTCAGGTTTATTTTTTAGGTTTATGGTTTATATTTTGGGTTTAGTGTTTATATTTTGGATTTAGGATTTATATTTTTGGTTTAGGGTTTGTTATGGTCACTATTCATTATTAAATTAAATATATGTCCATTTTAAATAGTTATGATCATGTTAAATTTAGAGAAAATATATGTTTTTTTATACAACGTTTTTTTAAAAAATATTTGAATTTTAATATATTAATTATTAATAAAAATATGAGGGAGTGGAATTTAAAAATGTTAAAAAAATAAAAACAATTTCGCCANGGGGGGGGGGGGGTTAATAGAGAGATAATGGTACTATATTTATACTTAAAAAATGTCCAACCATAAATATTAGGGGGGGTCTTAATAATAAAATATTATAAAAGTTGGAGAGAGATTTAAGAAATGGTTTTTAATCAAGAAGTTTAAGAAATGGTTCGTAAGAGGTTTTTTAACATGTGTAGCATTTTGATTGGTTCAAATATGTTTTTTATTAAAAATAATAAAAATTAAAATATAAATAATATTATTTTTATTGTGTAGAAACTCTTGTTAGACCTTCTTTAACGCTAGAACCTTAATTAATAGTTCTAGTAATTATTATAATCATTAACGATGAGGTGGCGGTTTTGATACAGATTCTAAAACTACAAATAAAGAACCGTGCCTACCAATTTTAATACAAATGAGATTAAAAAATTAATAAATTAAATTATGAACCTTTTTTATTTTCTGCATTGGACATGTTCTTAGAAATCTAACCAATGGAAATGGTCTTAACTTTTTTTTTACATGCACATGCAAATGCACGCTTTTCTTCTTTTTATTATGCGTTGATTTTATAAGTTAGTTAAGGAAATAGATTTGCTTCTATTAGTATTTATGGCTTTATAAATAGGTCGTGTTTTTTAGGTTTTATTATTATTGATTTTTTAATAAAGGATTTGGTTTTATAAAACAGGCTTCTAATGAAATAAAGTGAACAATATTCACAAAATCCTAGAAAAGAGTATTTTTCTAACCCCATTACATACATAGCTTCTCCCTCTTTATCAGTTGATATCAGACACGTAACATTTTGTGAATTCAATTCTTCGATTTGCATCATGCCACTGAAGAAACAACCAGATAACCCTAAAGACGATACTCGCGATGTACCTCCTACTTTTGATTGGAATGAGCTGTGTAATACACTTCTTGTTGTGCAAGCAAACATCCAAAGCACCATCAAATTGTTAATTCAAGAAAAAATTTAATCACTTGGCAGAACTATCATCGCCAGCCTTGGCAAACGAATCAAGAACCCGACGATGAAGAGCATGATCTCGAAGACAACAACCGTGGGAATAAAACTTGGATTCATGAAAACTACAATAATCATCACCAACGAAATAAAAAAAAACGTGACATCAGGATAATTTTCATGATCGACGAGAAGCTGGCCTCAAGGTGGATATTTCGGAATTCCATGGTAGAGTTCATGGTGAAGTGTTGTTAAATTGGCTCATCACTGCCGATGAAATTTTTTGAATTCAAACTGGTACCACCTAATAGACATGCTTCCTTAGAAATTATGAAGTTTCTTGGGCATGCGACTGCTTGGTGGAAAAAAGCAACCCGTCTACGCAACAACAAACTGTCGATTCAATCGTGGGTAAAACTTAAGAAACACTTACGATTGACGTTTCTGCAACAATCTGTCGACTGCTTGGTGGAAAAAAGCAACACTTACTCATTTCTTCCTTTGTAACATTCATTACTTTTTCCTTAAACTCTGGGGTGAATAATGCTCTAAGTTTTGTGAAGGTTTTGAAAAACCCTTTCCTTTCACCTAATACTCTATTGCACCTCCATATATCGCTTGATGAATCAAAGTCACTTCAGTTTCCCCTTCACCTTTTCCTTGACCTTTGGAATGAAACTCTTAGTTGAAATTTGACGTTCTTTGTGCAAGACTTCAGCAACTACACTCTTAAGTTCATGTTAAATCTTAAATTCACTCTTCACCTCTTCTTGTTTTACCATGGTTAGCCAGGGTATCCCCTTTGGAGGAAGCGCTGGATAGAAAACCCTTTTCTTGATGTTCTTTAGGGATATGCGCTGATTAGGTAGATCAAAAACATCTCATACAGGTGCAAGAAAGGGTCTCCCTAGAACCAGAGGTTCATCTTGGTACCCATTCATCTCCAATATGTGGAAATCAACAGAAACAAGACAATTCCCAACTTGTACCAATAGATCATAGATAAACCCACTAGAAGATACAGTAGAGTCATTAGCAAGCTTAAAGGTCATCGTAGAAGGTTTGATACCTGAAATCCCCAATCTTTCTGCAACAATTACTGACATAATTCTCACATTAGCTCCAGTATCACAAAGATAATCTGTGAATTCTAATCCATTAATCGAACAAGGAACTAAAAATTCTCTAGGGTCTTGTAGCTTATGAAGCTTCCTAAGCGGATTTGGTTGCTTCTCACTCATCTCTCCATCCTCAAATTCTGATCTAGACTTCATAGGTAGCAATAGGTAATGGATTATGGGTTTGCAGAATTTTGGGAGGAGGGATTGATCGATCTCTTTCTTTTTCGAGTTCAGCCCCGTACGCTCGATCAGGCACTTTGTTTTGAAATTTCCCCGACTAAAGGGAATGATCGGGCTGAAGATGTTCCCAATCGATCAAATGCTCCTAGAATTTTTTCTACTTGTTGCTCGATCTGGCAAGGAGTGCCCGATCGATCTCCTCCTCTGAAATCGGACTGTTCGATCATGTAAGGAGTGCCCGATCGTGCAGTTTTGTCTGCATCTTTTTCTAGCTTCTAAAATTCTGCATCATGTTCCGAATCACCCATTTCTTCTGTCGAATCAGCAACTAAAGACTTAAAATAACCCTTTGGAGTATCTTCAACTTCCCCAGGAAAGACACCAGCTTGTCTTTTCAAAACTTCAGAGGTTTGAGCAACTTGAGTATCCAATTGTTTCACATGTGTAGAAAGGGCTTCAAACTTTTGGTTCAATTCCTTGGATTCTCTATGAGATTGTTGTTTTCCTTCTAAGATTTTCTTGAACATCAATTCTATTGAATTGCTTTGCTGAGCTTGAGGTCGAGGTTGTTGGTAAACAGGCTGAGAGGTTTGCTGAAAACCGCCTGGATTCGAGTTCCGCACAATAGGTTTTGCTTAGTTGGGTAAACTTGATCTTGAAGATTTTCTATGTTAGTACTCCTCCAAGAGAGATTGGGATGATTCTTGGTGTACCCTTGATTGTACTCTTGATTGTATACCCTTTGACCTTGGCTATTAATATAGCTCACTTCATGTTCAACTCCCACAATATTGTGCTCCTGAACTGCAAAGCAATCAACTTCTAGATCTTTAGCAAAGCTAACATGTTTCATGTTTTTTTTTTCCTGAGAAGTTGATTAAGCAGTCCTTTCATCTTTGAGAGTTCGCCTTGCATCTCTGAAAGTTCAGAGTTAGTAGAAGGTGTAGGTGCTTTTGTTCGACGATCAAACTCTGGGCAGTGATTGCTATTGCTAGCCGCGAGGTTCTCTATCATGCGATAGGCGTTTAGAACAGGTTTTTGCATAAAGTCTGTATCGCTGGCTATATCTAATGATAGCTAATATTCTGATCAATGCCTCTTTAGAAAGTGTTGAGGAGACTTACATCTGAGAAACCGTGGTGTGGGAAATCACGAAGAAGTTCTTTGAATCGCTCCCAAGATTCATAGAATGATTTCACAAGACTTTGTGCAAAATCAGAGATCTTGTTTCTTAAAGTGTTAGTCCTAGTGGTAGTGAAGAAGTGATTGAGCCGCGTTGACTTGGCTTGATGGTTTGGTCGAATCTTGACTTGAACTACACTTGAGTTGGTTCCGTTCCACGCATTTTCCTTTCCTTCTCCAAATTGCAATAACATTCTGAAAACTCCTGAAAGTCCTGAAAAATCTCTAAAGTGCGTATGTATGCAAGTGCTAATGCAAAACTTCTAAAAATTGCAAACTTGCTAATAAATTCTATGGATGCAACATATGTACAACTAAAAGATCCTAAAATGATACTAAATGACTTCTTAAAATCACTAAAATGCAGAGACATTAACTGCAGATGTCCTCAAAAATGTCAATATGATCCATTGGATGCTCATTTGGTAAAACACTGAATTGGTTGTTACGGATTACTTGAACGAGCTGGATGGGAAATTGGTATTCCCTTCGTTGAGGTTGTTGGGGTTGGATGGGATACTTATTAGCATAGAATTTTTGAGGATTATTGTATGAACCAACTAGAGGGTGGTTTTGAGCACTACGCTGATTAGCAACTCTTTCCATATCTCCATACAAGATAAAGTTCATTGCATCCATGTTCTGAGGAATGGGATTTTCTAGTGGAATTTGGTTACCATCAGCTCTTTGTTGGCCTTGTGGCACTTGATTTTCGTTAGGAAAACCACCTCTCTCTTGATGGATGATCAGTTAATTGAGTCCAAGAGGATGTGATCGTATTGACATTTGAGTGCAACTGGATTGTTCAGATTAATGTGTTCAGCCATTGAATTGGATGAGCTTGCGTCTTTCTTTGCTTTCCGGTTTGAGCGTTCCATCTTTGCGAGTTCTGAGTTACCGAGGCTTAGCAATTCAAAGGATTTGTCAGATCTTCTGATCATAAACCTGTAAAACAAAAACAAGAAAAAAACGAGATGAGTACTGTAAAAAGAAACACCTTAGACTAGACTCTTAATAAAAACATGAAAGACACTATTGGTCCCGGCAACGGCGCCAAAAATCTGATAGGTTAAGAATTTAATTCTAAAACTAATACTGCAGAGAATAGATCAATGAAGTATAATAAATGGTCGAATCCACAGAGACCAGAAAGCACACAAATCAGTTTAATTTCAAATCAAGCAAACGTAGAATAATTGAGTTGTTCGTAGCGAATCAAGACGATAAGTAAAAACGGTTGTAAACAATAATATAAAAACGTGAGGCATTAGGGAAAATCATAGGTAATCATGTTTAAAAGTCAAAGTTAACATGAAGGATTTTCATTGAAAATAGTTCTCAACATGAAAGACATAAATAGCATAATCTCATCTCGAAGTATTAAACCATATGCTCAAAATATCATCAACAAACTCTCGCTGTATCTAACTAATTTGATCATGCAGTAATGTCCAAATTCAATTGTTCATAAGCATTTAAGACAATACTCCCGCAAGCATAAACACTTATTCATCTAGATTAGATAGGGTTTCTAAATAAAATTCTTTGTATCTATCAACCTATTATCAAGAACTAGGTGATCAAGCTAATTCCGGCATTAAGAACACATATAGACTAAGTACCTAACAAATTCATAGGAAACCCTAAAACCTAACTAGTGAACTACTCATACATTGCAAAGGATGAACAAAAAAATATCAAAGAAGAACACGTGATAAAATAGAATAGATATATAAAAGGGTTCATAATCTCTTCTCCAAATACAAGGTTCATGAATTTTTCTCCCAGTAAAAGCTCTCAAAAATTGCGAAAGTATTCAAGTGTGTAGAAAATAAACATAAGCCTAAGGCTTTTGTAGTCTAAAAAGTAAAAATAGCAAAAGTATGAAAATTGGATAAGCTTGAGGACTTGGATGCAAAATTGGAAATTTTCTGGTTCTTCTTGGGTAAAGTGCTCGACCGTTGTCCTACTGCCCGATAACTCTGGAATTTTGCTCGATCGTTCTTTCGGATGCTCGATTGATCACTTGTTATGGATTTTTCCAGGCAAAAATTCTCGATCGAGCACCAATGTTATCCGATCGTGCACTTCATCAAAGGCTCTGCTCAATCGATCTCATAGTGCTCGATCGATCACTTCATTCTAAAACTCATGAATTCTTCTGATTTTCTCTGAAATACTCTGAAATGCATTTTTTTGCTTCAACACGACCCAAACACCTAGAATCCTGAAAATTTACCAAATATGCAAGGAAAACACTCAGAATAATGCAGAATATGAGACATAAATGACCATTATTATGTATTAAAACCGAGCAATATTATTTACGATTCAACAACTGAACTTATTGAACCTGGTGACACTACCGATAAGATCATAGCGGGAGACAAAGGTCCTCTTCTTGTGTCACCCAGGTCATGCATCACTCCAGCAAGGAACGATGATTAATGGTTGCACACCAACATCTTTCGATCTACTTGCCCAATTCACGGTCGCATTTGCAATTTCATTATTGATTCCGTAAGTTTTCACAAAGTTATCTCTGAAGATGCTATTGAAAAGTTTCAATTGCAAAGAGAGTCACATCCTTCTCCTTATACGCTAAGTTGGCTACAAGAAGGTGTGAACATGTCTATCACACAACATTCATTGGTGTCATTTTTTATCGGACCACACTACCGTGATAGGACATATTGGGACATCGCTCCTATGGATGTCAAGTCATCTCTTACTTGGTAGACGTTGGGAATTTGTTCGTAAGATTGTACATGATGGCATATAATTTAATGAACTAGTTAGCTACTAGAATTGTAAAAGCGTAGATTAAAATAAAATTAAGCCACAAAGCTTTTATAGTTCAAAAAAGAAAATAATAAAATAGGAAAAATAAGACAAGCTTGAGGAATATTTTTCAATATATGGAAATCTTATAATTTCTTGCAGGATGATGGATCGATCGATCTAGGGTCAAATCGATCGGTTTGTGTTCTCTGGTCTCAGGTTGACCGATCGCTCCAAGGGTAGACCGATCGGTCTGTATCTTCTTTTTTTCTTTTGGAAGTTTGGACCAATAAATCCAAAGGTGGACCGATCGGTCTGGCTTGTCTGAGGCTTCATTTTTCCGGGTTGATCAATTCAAGGATTGACCTCTTCAATCTTTTCTTAGCCAAATTACATCGAAAAATGCAGAAAATCATCACTTAAATGCAAATCAACTCAACCATGTAAACTTAAAAATATGCCAAAATTGCAAGAAAAATGCTCGGATAACGCATAATAGCAGACATAAATGTCCACTAAAATACGTTATAACCGAGTAATATAAGTAAACCTTGTCAATTTTATCGTCAGATCTTACATGATGGTCGCAAGAACACTTATAGCTTCATATGGGAAACTTATAACATTGTCTTGGTACCATCAAAGGATCTACCTCATGTTCCTACACCTCCGGTTACACCACCCGTTTCTCTGGCATCACTTCCACTTACCACTCGTCACCAATCCACCTTATTATGTTCGTTTTCCACATTAGATTTTGAATTACGTAATGAAGGGAAGGACTTTTTCCTTTATATGTCACCATTATTCTCTCACGCAACTAGGACATTGTCCTCAACCGCTCCTTCTCTTGATATACTCGACCATTCACAGCCATTTGAAGAAATTTTTCCATCTGATTTTCTTCCGGGTCTTCCACCAACACGTGATATTCAACATCATATCGACCTAGTACCCGGTTCTACTCTCCCACCGCATGAGTCCTATTGAACACGAGGAACTACGCCGCCAAGTTGAAGAGCTATTACAGAAAGGATACATACGTTAGAGTGTAATCTCTTGTGCAGTTCCAACACTCTTAATCCCAAAGACGAAACTTGGCACATGTGTGTTGATGCTGCCAAGATCGATTCTATTCAATCATGGTCATTGCCAACAACCATCATCGAGGTTCAAAGTTTTCACGAGTTAGCCTTGCTTTATCGTTGCTTCATCAGCCACTTTAGCTCTATCATGGTGCTAATTACAAGTTTCATGAAGACAAGCAAATTGACGTGGTCACCTGAGGTAGTTGAAGCGTTTGAGATCATCAAACGAAAGCTCACTTTTGCACCTGTCTTATGTCTTCAAGATTTCAAAACCACGTTTGAATTGCATTGTGACGCTGTCTTGAGTCAATACGATCCCCCTATTGCTTATTTTAGTGAAAATGCTCTGGTGCTCGCTTCCGTTACAACACTTAGGACATGGAATTTTATGATATTGTACAAGCTATGTAAAATTGGTGACACTACCTTCACTACAAGAAAAATCAGCCAAAAATGACCGGCAAATCCTGACGGATATAAATCCGTCAGGAAAAAACTGACGGCCATTAATCTGTCAGGAAAATCCTGATGGATTCCTTTCTGCCAATATATCCGTTTATATAACTGTTGCTAATGGTTATATTTATATTTACCGACGGACATATCCGTCAGTATCCGTCACTATTTATTCTATAAAACTAGAAGGTCTAAACCTTCATTATTCATCATCTCACAACATATAGCTTTGAAAAAAAAGTCAAATCCTCCATATTTTCGATCATGGATGGATCGAGAGAAAATAGATCAAGATACAAACCTTTTGAACGACGAGTATTCGCGCGGTGTTATGTAATTCATGGAATTAGCATGTTGACAACCTCGGGCACAACGCAGTCGTAAGTTACTATGTCCATGCTCTGTTTGTCGGAATTCGAATAATGTCAAGATAGATATGGTCTGGAAGAAGTTACAAGGTTATTCTCAACTCAACAGGACAGAAAGCCCACTCCTAATAACTGCCCTTGGGGATAATGGAAGGGAAGGGGTTCCTCCAGCTTCGCTGAAGAAGCTAGGTTCCTCCGTGAAGAGAT
>OVBE01013628.1:242-12584 GCA_900406425.1 Iberis pinnata | reverse complement strand
ATATTTATATTTATATTTATATGAATAAAATTTTTCTCTTTCCTATTTTCTCATCGGCACTATCTTTAGATTTAAAAGGTTTTCTGATGAGTGAAGAGCGGCGGAGATCTTCTCTTCCTTCTTTTGATCTATTCTCGTGCACAGAATGTTGCTTCTCGGCGCATCGATGGTGAAATGCTTCAACAGTTCCCTTCAAGCGACGGCGGTCAGTGGCGAGGTGAAGTTTCGCCTTCTCGAAAGCGTCACAAGCTGTCGGTGACGACTGGCTTCTCATGACGTAGAGCGTTTACTTCTCTCTTCTACAGACGGTGCTGGTAGCAGCTCAGATGCCCTGGCCTCCGATAGCGGTGTGGGTAGATATGAATCTACCTCTCTCCTTCAGTGGTGCCTCCTTCGAAGTATCTTCCTCACGCCGCCCAAGTCTCTTCCGCCGGTGGTGGAGATTTCTTTCTCCTCCTTCGCTTCTACTTCGAGCTCTAGGGAGTAATTGATATTACTCAGTTTTAACGTTTTATAGTAAACATTCATGCTTGTTATTCAATGTTATTTGGGCTTTTCTCTGCAAAATTGGTATGCTTTACAGTTTTAGAGGTGTTTGGGATGTTTTGGATGCAAATTGGCACATGTCGATGCAGAGTCCGACAGAAAGGTCAGAAGTTTTCTAATGTTTGAGGATGTTCCCACCGATGGAAATTTTGACACACGATAGCTATGTGAGTTAGATTTCATATGGAAGTGGTTTGAAGTCAATCCATAAGTGCAATCAAGAGGTATGGTGAATTTACTGAAGACTGGTTAAGTTGGCTTGCAGAAGAAGTAGGTGCAAGGTAGAGCGATTGTTCCAAGCCAGATTGATTGTTCCAAGCCAGACCGATTGGTCCAAACTCTCTGGAAAAATCAAGTGCATCCAGACTGGCTTGGAGCATCCAAACCGATCAATTTGACCCTAGATCGATCAATCCATCTTCCTGCTATAAATTTGGAGAATTTCCATTATTTTCCACATTTGTCATCAAGCCTATCTGGTTTTCCTATTTTATTATTTTATATTTTGAATTATAAAATCCTTGTGGTTTAGTTTTAATTTAACCTACGCTTTATTATATTCTAGTTTTACAGAGAGGGAGACGAATTACATAACTCTTTGTGGAGAAGTTTTTTGAACCATCGTTATCTATTAATATATTTTGTTATTTTAGGTTTTTGAATATGTGTTCTTCTTGGATATTACTTTGTGTGTACTTTGCTATGTCTGAATAGTTCCATAGTTAGGTTTTCGAATTTCTCAGGAAAACCAGGTTTAATATTAGGATTTATCATAAAAAGATTAAAATTGTTAGGTTCTTAGTGTAGACTTGTTCTTAGTGCTTGAATTAAACTGATCACTTAGTTCATGATTTTAGGTTGAAAAACACAAAAGGAATTTGGTTTAGAGATCTGATCTTGTCTAGATGAATAAGTGCTTTTGCTTGTGGGAGTATTGTGATGCTTATGAACATATCGAATATGTACTTATTGCATGTTTGAATTATCTAAATACGGCGGGAGTTTGTCTCTAGTAGTTCGAACATAGGGATCTAATACTTTGGGAGAAGATTAGTCTAAATTTGTCTTTTGAGTTGAGAACTATTTTCATAATTAATCTTTGTATGATAATCAGAGCTTTTAAACCTGATAATCTGTGGAATTTCCTATTGCCTGACGCTCTATTTATTGATTTACTTCGTCTAATTTACCGTTATTGCTTATTCTCAGTTACATCCAACTCTTTAATATGATGTAGCTTAATTCGATATTAAAACTGAAAGTCGTGCTGTCTGGTCTATGTGGATTCGACCCTATTTATGCTCGAGTGATTTGTTCTTTACAGCGTAATTTATGAATTAAATTTTAGACCTATCAGAATTTTGGCGCCGTTGTCGGGGACCAATATAATGACTTTTAAGTTTTCTTTAGAGTTTAATCTAAGATCTTTCTTTTTCTTATATATATATATATATATATATATATGTATATATTTTTTTATATAGGTGATGGCCATGGATTACAATGATTGGTTGCATGAGCAGGAGGACACATTCAAAGATAACATTCAAGATGAGTCATATGAAGATGAACCATTTGATGAGAGTTGAAAAATAGTATCCAACACTGCCAAGGAGAGTTATAGCTGAGACCCTTCGACTAAACATCTTCTTACACCAAGCAACACCTAAGGGAAGAGATCTCACATTTGAAGAGGTAAAGGTAGCTGATAGACTTAAAGAGGTAATATATTGGGTTCCCCCAAGCTAACTAGAAGGTATGAGTTTAATTTCAAAATACATGATTATGAATTATGTCACATGACTAGCATTAGAGATATAACTTCTAGCTTACATACACCCATGATTGTTGATGAATGTTATGATTTGATATGTGAGTCTCAGAGGCTAGATACTGATATAACTTGGTTTTAATGCCTTATAGTGGGTATATATACTTGCTATTTGGCATTATCCAAGAGTTTTTCATGTATATTTGGCATATTTTCAGGATTCTAGATTTTCAGGAAGTTCTAGAGAAAAAAGGATAGATTTGGGAAGGTTTCAGGAGCACACAGATATGAAGAATGATCGATCTATTCATCTACGTGGGAAGAGATCGATCAATCTAAGCATGGATCAATTCATCCAAAGCTCCTGGAAACTTACGTAAATACCGATCGATGGATCTCCCTTCATATCGATTGATTCCCAAAGATGACAGATCGATCGATCCCTCAACATATCAATCGATACTTGTGGCCGAAGAAGAATGAAATTTTACAAAATTACGAAATTTCCCTCAAGACTTATCAAGATTTTCCCTTATTTGATTATTTTTTTCTTTTGAACTATAAAAGCCTTAGGCTTGGTTTTATTTTCTTTTTACACACACTTTAGATTTCGGAGTTTTTTTATAGAGAGACGGATTCCAAATCATTGTATTTTGGAGAAGTATTCTAAATTTTGTCTTTTATTTATACAATTGGTTTTTGTTCATTAATGCACTATTTATACATGAATGAATTTAATGAGCTGGTTGAGATGATTTGATAGTTTGATTGATTTGGAATTTATAGTAGGAAACATGTTATCAGTTAGGTGGTGGTAAACAACTTTTTCGCAATGGTTGTCTAGGATTAGTGTCTTTTTATTTTCATATATATACTTGGGGTTTCTAAGACTTTGTGAGTTCATGTGTGGTCCTTTCCAAACCTCATCACCAGATTTGGTCTTGCTTTACTTGATAACAAGCAAAGATCTAAGTATGGGGGAGTTGATATTACTCGGTTTTCATGCCTTATAGTGGGTATTTATAGTTGCTATTTGGCATTATCCGAGTGTTTTCCTTGTATATTTGGCATATTTTCATAATTCTAGGTTTTCGGGAAGTTCCGGAGCAAAAATGCTAGATTTTCAGAAGGTTTCAGGTGCAAACGGACAATATTAAGACGGAGGGATCGATCCATATGAAGAATGATCGATCCATTCATCTACGTGGGAAGAGATCGATCGATCCAAAGCTCTATGAAACCTACGTAAAGACCGATTGATCGATCTCCCTTCAGTTCGATCGATCCCTCATCAGATCGATCGATTCCTGTGGCCGGAGAAGAATGAATTTGCCAAAATTACGAAATTTTCCTCAAAACTTATCAAGATTTTTTCTTATTTGATTTGATTTGATTTTTATTTTTAATCTATAAAAGTCTTAGGCTTGGTTTTATTTTATTTTTACTCACACTTTAGATTTCAGAGCTTTTTACAGAGAGACAGATTCCAAACCACTTTATTTTGGAGAAGAGTTCTAAACTCTGTCTTTTATTTATACAATTGGTTTTTGTTCATTGATGAAATCTTTAATGATGCGTTTTGATTGCTTTGCTATGTCAGAGTATTCGTCTTGTTAGGTTTTAGGGGTTTTCAGGAAAACCAGGTTTTGATAGTTAGGGTTTAACATAATGGATTGAAATTGTTAGGTTCTTAATCTAGACTTATTCTTAATTCATGAATTGGAGTAGCTAACTAGTTTATTGATGTAAGATTGATAAACCTAAAGAGATTTGGTTTAGAGATCTGATCAAGTCTAGATGAGTAGATGTTCTTGCTTGAGAGAGTATTGTCCTGAATGTCTATGAACAATTGAATCTAAACTTAATGCTTAATTGAACTATTAGATATGCGAGAGTTTATTTTTGATAATTTTAACATAGGGCTTAATACTCCGAGATGAGATTAATCTATTATTGTCTTTCATGTTGAGAACTATTTTCATTATTAAATCGTGCATGTTAAATTGAGCTTCAAATCTGACTACCTGTGGAATTCCCTATTGCCTGACGCTTTTAGTTATTTGATTTACTTTGTCTTAAATTACCATTATTGCTTTAGATCGTAGTTACAACCGCTTATTTTATTTGTCTTAGCTTGATTTGACATACAATTGAAAGTCGTGCTATCTGTTCCATGTGGAATTCGACCCTAGCTATACTACTTAGATATGTTCTCTGCAATGTAGATTTAGGATTAAAAATCCTGAGCCTATCGGATTTTTGGCGCCGTTGCTGGGGACCAATTGAGTGCCTTTTAGTTTTAGTTAGAGTCTAGTCTACGATCTTTTACTTTACAGTTTAAGTGTGTTTCTTTCTTCTTGATTTCATTTTTACAGGTGCATGGTCCGACAATATGACAAATCTAAGGAATTTTTCTACCTTAGTAACGCAGAACTCTCAAAGTTAGAACGCTCAAACCAAAAATAAAGGAAGAAAGCAAGCTCAACAAAGTCAATGGGAGAAAACGTTATTCTTAAGCATCCAGTCTTACCCGAAGATCCGAACAACCAGCTCCCTCCCCAAGGGGCGAACATTTTGGATCCTCAACCAGGATTACACCAGTTAGTTAACAAATCGGAAGGAGCGAACGAAAATCAAGTGCCACCGATTGGGAAAAACTACATCCTCATAGGAGATCCACAAGCATTTGCCAAAAATCAACTAGCTCAAAACATGGTTCTAGTTGGAGAGGTCAATAACCCTGAAGCTTTCCTCACTAATAGGAAGGCCCTTCATCCTCGTCAACCTCAGAGACAGGACTATCAGTTCTCTTTCCAACTCTTTCAGTTGCTCAAGCAAAACCAATTCCATGGTTTACCCACTGAGCACCCGATGGATCATATTGACAGCTTTGAGGATATTTGTAGCACCATTCAACTCAATGGAATCTCTAAAGATTTCACGCAGTGCAAACTCATCAATCATTCTCTTGCCGACAAGGATCTCATGTAGTTAAAATCTCTATCCGCAAACTCCAGTGAAACTTGGGATGGCTGCAAATCCAAGTTCTAAAGCCACTTCTACAACAATGCAAGGACTAACAATCTTTGGAGCAAAATATCTCAGTTTCATCAAGGTCTTGTAGAGTCTTTCTTCGAAGCATGAGACAGATTCAAGGAATATCTTCGTGATTGTCCTCACCATGGCTTCTCTGAGGTGAATCTCCTCAACACCTTGTATAGAGGTATTGACCAGAAGTATCAACTCTCTCTTGATACCGCTAGTAATGGTGACTTCATGACCAAGCCAGTTCATGAATCATATCAACTCATAGACAATCTTACTACAAGGAACAAAAATCATTTTCCTGATTATGATAGGAGAGGAAGATCATCTGGTTCAGAATCTTCTGAACTTGCAGAGGTAAAAGGATTGCTTACTCGGCTTCTCAAGAGCCAAAATCATAAACATGTCAGCTTTGCTGGAGATGTATAAAAGGTTGAAGCGGATTGTTTTGCTTTCCAAAAGCCTATGATTGAGCCTGAATGTGTGGAAGAAGAAGAAGTGATATGATCCAGATTTCAATAAGTGTAATATCTCCTTGAGAAACACTAATGTGGTGAATACCCAAGACCAAGTATACCTATCTCAACAAAAGACTTTTCTGCAGAATACTCGGCAACCATTTGGTCAGAATTCAGGTGGAACTGGTTTTCAAGGAAACCAAAATAGGGGTTTTGTGCAGAATTCCAACTCATGAGGTTTCTAATAACCATTTCAGCTTGCATTTTAACAAGTAGCTCAACATATGTTTCAACAAGTAGCTCCACCTACAGCTCAACAAGAAAACAAGATGGAAGCCATGCTCAAACAGATCTTGGAAGTTCAGCAATAGTCTGAAAGGAACATCAATGTTAAGATGGATAATATGTACAATGATTTGAAAAAAAGTTTGATGCACTATTTACACATGTCAAACATTTAGATACTCAAGTTGCTCAAACCACTGAAGCCGTCAAGAAACCAACTGGGTTTCTCCCTGGGAAATATGATGCAAATCATAAGGAACGGGAGTATGTGAATGCTATCACATTGAGAAGCAGCAAATATTTACCCAAAAATAAAGGGAAAGAACATCTTAATGAGAGATTGGTAAAAGAAGTTGATGAATCTGAAGAACTTGCAGATTTGGAAAATTTCAAAAAAGATGCAGAAGAAGAAATCGATCGATTGATCTCCTAAGGGATCGATCGATCCTATGTTACCAAAAAACCCAAAAATTTTAGATCAGTCGATCCATGTACCTGGATCGATCGATCCAGCTAAAACAGAAAGCTCCGCAAAAAGAGATCAATTGATCCACGATCGATCAGTCCTACAGACAATTTTTCAAAAAATAAGGAGATCGATCGATCCCTCCTCCCAGACAGTTGTAGTTCCAAGTCGAGTTTACAAACCAAAAGTTCCATACCCTTTCCAACCCAAGAAGTCTAGAAAATATCTAGAGGATGCAAAGTGCAAGGAAATGATCCAAGAAGTTACTGTTAGATTACCATTCTCTTATGCTTGCCAAATGATTCTTTCTTTAAGGAAATATGTCAAAAGCATGCTCACAAGCAAACTTACCTTAGAAGAAGGTGCGATGATGATCACAGAAGAATGTAGGTCATTCTTACAGAATCGTGTGCCTAAGAAGTTTGGGGATCCAGGAAGTTTTGTTCTTTAAGTGGAATTTGGAGACATTACTTTTCCTAGATATCTTTGTGATTTGGTATCTAGGGTTAATCTCATGCCTTTCTTGGTGGCTAAGAGGTTGGATATGACAGAAATCAAAGGGATGAAGATGTCATTGGTTCTATTTGATCGCTCCGTGAAGTATTCCATTAGAATTCTTGAGAACCTACCTGTGAAGATTGCGAGAGCCTTTTTTCCAACCAATTTCGTGGCTTTGGAGCTTGGAAAATAACCGAATGACCCTCTCATCTTAGGAAGACCCTTTTTGGCAACTGCTGGCGCTATCATTGATGTGAAGAAACAGAATATCTATGTTACATGGTGATGAAGTTTAACCTGAAAGAAGTCTTGAAGAAACTGTCTCTGGATGTCAAGTCCATTTGGGTTGACACCATTATAGAGGTTGTTGAGGGAGTTGCTGATGATATTTTGTTTAATGATCCATTAGAGATTGCATTAACTAATGAGTTTATCTATCTTAGTAATGATGTTTTAGCTTACACCGGGATGTTTGACTCTAGTAGGAGGATTGAGGAGATGACCGATTATGTGGCATTTATAGAAACAACTACCAAGTCTTCACCTAAACCGTACCATGTGCTCATTACTGATCCATGGAGCAAGCTGAAAGCTCCAGAAATGGAACTTAAAACCCTCCTAGCAGGGCTAAGGTACGCATTTCTAGGTCCTAATTCTACATATCATGTGATTGTGAATGGTTATTTGAATAACGTAGAGACTGCCTTGCTTCTTTGTCAACTAAGAAAGTATCGTAGAGCTCTAAGTTACACCTTATATGATATCACAAGGATTTGACCAGATTTATGCATGCATAGGATACATCTATAAGACGAATCTAAGACTTCTATAGAACAGCAGAGAAGGTTAAATCCTAACTTGAAAAATGTTGTTAAGAAGGAGATCATGAAACTTGTAGATGCAGGAATCACTTATCCCTACTTCTAATAGTAACTGGGTTAGTCTTGTGCATGTAGTTCTTAAGAAAGGGGGGGGGGTAACAGTTGTTAAGAATGAAAAAGATGAGTTGATTCCGACTAGAACTATTACAGGTCATAGAATGTGCATTGACTATAGGAAATTGAATGTTGCAACTCGCAGAGATCATTTTCCTTTACCGTTTATTAACCAGATGCTTGAAAGATGGGATAATCACCCTTATTACTGTTTCTCAGATGGTTACTCAGGTTTCTTTCAGCCATCCATTCACCCAGATGATCAAGAGAAGACGATATTCACATGTTCATTTGGTATATATGCCTATCGTAGGAAGCCTTTCGGACTGTGCAATGCCCCAGCTACCTTTTAGAGATGCATGATGTCTATCTTTACTGATCTAATTGAAGACATCATGGAAGTATTCATGGACAATTTCTCTGTATATGGATCTACCTTTGATGTTTGCCTTGCTAATCTATGTAGGGTTCTTCAATGAAGTGAAGAGAAACACTTGATACTAAACTGGGAGAAGTACCATTTCATGGTGAACAATGAGATCATGTTAGGACAGAAAGTTTCTGAGAATTGTATTGAAGTAGATAAGGCTAAGATTGAGGAAATGACTAACTTGCAGGCACCCAAATCTATCAAGAATATTCGTAGCTTCCTCGGTCATGCAGGACTTTATAGAAGGTTCATTCAGGACTTCTCAAAAATTTCTAGACTTCTCACTAAGTTGTTGTGCAAAGATGTCAAGTTAGAATGGGATGATGAATGTCAATCCGCCTTTCTAGCGATCAAGGGAGCCTTGGTAACTCCAATTTTTCAACCACCATATTGGGAGTTGCCTTTTGAGGTGATGTGTGATGCAAGTGATTTCTCTGTGGGAGCTATTCTTGGACATCGAAAGGATAAGAAGCTCCATGTCATCTATTATGCTTCTAGGACGCTCAATATAGCTTAACGAGACTATGCAACAACTGAGAAGGAGCTCTTAGCCATTGTCTTCCCTTTTGAGAAATTTAGATCCTATTTAGTAGGATCCAAAGTAGTAGTCCACACTAATCATGCGGTATTGAGATATCTTCTCTCTAAAAATGATGCTAAACCCAGATTACTGCGTTGGATTTTGCTTTTATATGAATTTGATTTGGAGATCAAAGACAAGAGGGGCATAAAGAATGGAGTGGCATATTACATTTCCTGACTTAAGTCGAAGATGATGTTTCCTATTAATGACAGTCTACCTGAGGAGCAGATTTATGCTATTAGTTCTATAGTGGATGAGAATTCCTCTATCCCTAGACTCAATGAATCTGTTGCAATTATCCCTTGGTTTCGTGATTTTGCTAAATATGTAGATGCTGATTTTGAACTACAAGAATTTTCAAGTTAACAAAAGAAAAAGTTATTGAAGGATATCATACACTACTATTGGTATGAACCATATCTCTACAAGCTTTGTAGAGATGGTATGTTCCGAAGGTGCCTGCCTGAGAAGGAGATTCAAAATATTATGTACCACTGTCATGGTTCAGATTATGTTGGTCACTTTGCTACATTCAAGATAGTTTCTAAGGTACTCCAAGCATGTTTCTTGTGGCCCATGATGTTTAGAGATGACTTCATCTCTCACTGCGATTCATGCCAAAGACAAGGGGATATCTCAAAGAGGAATGAGATGCCTCAAAACTTCATTCTTGAAGTCTAGGTATTTGATGTGTGGGAAATTTACTTCATGGGTCCTTTCCCTACGTCTCATAAAAATCTTTATATCCTTGTTGTTGTTGACTATATGTCTAACTGGGTTGAAGCAATTGCTACCCTCACTAATGATTCTAAAGTTTCTCTAAAAATGTTTAAATCTGTGATTTTTCTCAGGTTTGGCGTTCCTAAAGTAGTTATCAACGATGGGGGTTCTCACTACATCAAGAAAGTTTTTGAAGGATTGTTGAAGAAACATGGAGTTAGACACAAAGTGGCGACACCATATCACCCTCAGACTAGTGACAAGTAGAAGTTTCTAACAGAGAAATCAAGTCTATTTTGTAGAAAACGATAAATGGATCTAGGAAGGATTAGTTATTGAAGCTGGATGACGCCTTTTGGGCTTATTGAACCACATTCAATATCCCTCTAGGTACTACTCCATTCAATCTTGTTTATGGTAAAGCTTGTCACATGCTTGTAGAACTAGAGAACAAGGCTGCATGGGCTGTCAAGTTGCTGAACTTTGACATGAAGACCGCAGCGAAACGACGTCTCATTCAACTTCATGAGTTAGATAAGATTCGCTATATTGCATATGAGAACTCTAACATCTTAAAAAGAGAGGACCAAAGCTGCACGTGATAAGAAGATCATTCCCAAATATTTTCAACCAGGTGATAAGGTATTACTCTACAACTCTCACCTGAAAATATTCCCTGGGAAATTGAAATATAGGTGGTCTGGACCGTTTGTCATCAAAGAGGTGTGATCCTATGGTGCAGTTGTTCTGTTCGATTTCCAAGGTAATGATTTTGTAGTACATGGTCAAAGGCTGAAGCCTTATCTAGCTACATCAGAGCTTTCAGAGGAATCTCCGATTTCTCTTGCTAATTAAACCTCCGCTTAGAGGTGAGTACCATCAAGCTAATGATGTTAAACAAGCGTTGTATGGGAGGCAACCGACTATTTGGTGTTTCAGATTAGTTGTTTTTGTTTTGAGTCACTCTAGTATTAGGTTACAAACTTATTGATTTTCAATTTTGAGTTCAATGTGTTTTAGAAAAATGTAGAATTTGCTCAGAGCCTCAGATCGTTCGATCCAATGATAGATCGATCAATCGAAAATCCTCATCAGGAGAGATCAATCATTCCACAGAGAAAACGATCGGTCCGGAATTACGGAAAAATTGTGTGCCTGGAGATCGACCGATCCCACATATAGATCGATCGATCAAATAAACTGGAAGATGGTGCATTTAATCGATCAATCAGTCCATCCATCAGACCGATCAATCCGGAGTAATGGAAAAAATATCTTCATAGGAGATCGATCGATCCAACAGGCGATCGATCGATCCAACAGGCGAACGATCGATCCCCTACCAAGGTAAAATGAAATTCACTCAAAATAAACCAGATTTGCGCCCCTACACCGATTTTCAATGGATTTAAACTGGTTCTTCCCCTTTCTTACCCTAATGTTGCGAAAATCAAGCTCANCCCCCCCCCCCCCATTTTTCCTAAGTTTTCCCCCAAAACCTCCAAAATCTCCATTGCTATATCTCACTTGATTCTTGCTCGTTTTCATTGATTTTGGACTCTATTCCACACGATTTTTCAAATCTTGTCCATTTCTCTTACCCTTATTTCGATTCAAGCAAGGTATGGATCTCTAACTCCCTCTCTTTAGTCTAAAAATTTGGCTAGGGTTTTGGGTTTGGTGGATTTTTCTTTTCTAAGGTTGAAATTGATGATTAAGGTTTGATTATATGATGACTCTTAATTTTCATGGATTTTACATATCAATTAGTATCAATTCTAAGGTCTAAAAGCGTGCATACATCACATTTATGGTTAATTTCATTAACTTAAGGATTTTTGCATTAGAATTTGCATATGTATGCATTTTGGAGATTTTTCAGGACTTTCAGGAGTTTTTGGGAAGGATTTGAGAAATTTCAGAAAACCAGCACTTAACGTTGAATGGAGCAGCACTCAGCATGGAATGGACTGAACTTACCTCAGAACCAAAGCAGGATCGATCCCAACACTTGCAGGATCGATCCGACACTTACTNTCGATCCCAGCTCTTAGCTGGATCGATTTCTCCTTCTCTCTTTCAACGTTTTTGGTGAAGTCTCAAATGAAGCTAAGGAAGTGCACGAAGATGAAGCAGGACTAAGAAGGAAACAGATGAGATAGACCCCACCAAGGTCTGGATCAATCTCGGGCACTCAATGCTGGGATCGATCTCAACCTCAGACGCACTTTGGACGCATCTCAGCTGGATCGATCTCAAGCAAGCATCCTTAGCCCGGATCGATCGTGCACTCACCAACTCAAAGGCAAACATGCTCAGACCCGACCAACTCGAATTCGGATACCACCTGAACCAAGGCCCAAGATCCAAGACAATGATTAGCATTTTGTCTTTAGTGCTAATTAGGGCTTTTCTCTAAACACTATAAAAGCCCTAATTCGCCTCCATTTGCACAAGCTTTAGTTTTTCTTTCTTTTTAGGTTTTTTCTTAGGTTTTCATTTCCTTAGTTTGTTCTTCATGTTCTTGGTGTAAAACCAGATTTATTTTGAGTTTTAAGTTAAGCTACTGTTTTTCCTTTGATTTCTTGCTTAGCTTTAGGTTGTT
>OVBE01013627.1:0-12584 GCA_900406425.1 Iberis pinnata | reverse complement strand
CATTTATAAAATTCTGCGATAATAGATGAGGACATATCATAGCTAATAATATTAACGATATTGTTGACAACGATTTATTATAACAGAAAATATAAATGCTATTCTCGACAATGATTTATTATAACAGAAAATATAAATGCTATTCTATTATAACAGAAAATATAAATGCTATCGTAAAAAAGGACATTTGATAGCAACCAAACCAAAACGCTATCAATAAATTAAATATAAAATTGCAATACAATCAAACGATATTGTAGTGTATTATACGATAGCAGTTTTCGTTAATGCTATAATAAGTGACCGACCTACGATAGCTGGTCCAGTCATAGCGTTTATGGAAACGCTATGAAATACCTATTATAGCGTTAATTGTGTGCTATCAATGAGACTTTTTCTTGTAGTGAGTTTTAGGATTAAATTCTATGCTTATCACTAAGATCGCATCTAGCTCGTCTAGGGTCGGAGCTTCCCCATCTGCTTTTCCCATTTTTCGCCAAAAACTATGATGATCAAGATCACATTCGTCTGATGTGTCAAATGACTCACAATTAAGCCCCGTTATCTCCGCAAACTCGTTTAGAGAAAACCTTAGTGGCCTACTGTCAATTCTAGACCATATCTATTGTCTATTGTTCACTGATAACTGATGGCACAAAAAATAACGGACTGTGGAAGATGAGAATATATAACTAGTCATGTCCGTTAATTTCAAGAAAACACCAAATGAAGTTTTCTTCGACGCTTCCCGAGCATCTTCTCCTATTTTGCTTTTGTTTTCATGAAGCCTTTTGCAAAACGAAGCATGGGTGATGCTTCTCTCTTGGAATCCGTCAATACTCGGATACAACTTAGGTGGATATCCGGCCATACATATGTAAAAAGCTCCAGTAGAAAATAAAAAATGCAATAGAAAAACTACAACTGCAAAACAATTCTGCAATAGAAAATAAAAATCGGAAATATAAAAATAAATTTGTAATAGACATAAAAATTCCTCGAAAACATTAAAATTTTCTATACAATAATTTTGTAAACACAAATCTGCAATAATAAATAACAGAACTGCAAAGAACAACTAACGACAAAGACAAAAACAAAAGAACGACGAAGTCACGGCGACGAAAACGAAAGAACGGCAGGAATGGAGACAAAGGGAGACTTGATATTGAAAACGAAGTCACGGCGAGGAAAAACGAATGGCGAAGACGAAAACGAAAAAACGGCGAAGACGGAGACGAAGGGAGACGAACGAACGCCTAGAAGAAGATGACGCTACACGAAGGAACGAAGAAGATGACCCAACGGGAAAAACCAAAAAACACCGAGAACGGCAAGATGAAGCAACGATAAAGATGGAAAATCAGCAACGACAAAGATGAAGAATCAGCAACAACGAAGATGAAAAATTGGCGATGAGGAACACAAAAAGTTTTGTTTTGTTTTTATGAAATAAAATGTAAATTTGCTATTTTTCATTAGTTTAATTATTTTTGAGATTTTTGGGTGTAAAAATAAATCAAAATGGCAAACCTGTAGTTTTTACAAAAACTCAAGTATTTTCGACTTTTTATTCAAAATGTTGGGTTCGTCTAGTCATGCCTTTATTTGAAATATGAATTTTAACTGTTAACATGAGTATTTTTAATCTATTTTAACATGACTCAAAATGAGTATGGTCAGGTAAAAAACTTTAATAGGATAAAAATCTTGGCGAAGTGACTCAATAGTTATCCTACAATGTCCTATGTAGCCCACGAGTACCATACTTTAGAAATAATTTTATTTTTAACTTTTTCAAAAATTAAATTTAGATGTGTAATTTACCTTTTATAAGATTGATAATTCAATTTTGCATTTTTACCAGAAAAATATGACTTTTGCGTTTTTTATGAAAAACATGATTTTGCATTTTTTGAATTGATCCATTCCAATCTGAAAAAATGGAAAATCTAAGAAAATGATCCGTACAATTAATAATGGCATTCTCTCTCTGTTTTTCAAGCTCAGCTATCTCGTATATATTTTTGTTGAGGCTCTACACAATGTAGTGCATCTACTAAATATTTTATTCCATCGAAATCAAATCAAAATCAGATCATTTTTTTCTTCTCTTCAACAAATCACCTAAGTGCATGGTTCTTAAAATAATTGGGTGCCTTTGTTTTTCCAATATCAATAATTCCAACCTTTCTAAACTCTCTGTCCGACGCAATCCTTGACTTTTCCTCAACTATCCTTCTCTTCATAGAGATTATCGGTGTCTTGATCTCAAAACCAAAAAGATCATAATATATTGACATGTCCTCGTTGATGAATTCACCTTTTCTGCAGCTCAAAATATTTCAAATACAAATAATTATAATTTTCTGAAACATACAGATGAACCCGCCTTTCTTTTTCGTAACATCCTTTTCAATTCCTCTTCAATTTTAACAATCATATTGCTCCAACTGTTAATGCTTCCCAGTCTTCAATATCACCTTTAATTCCTATTCCACCATCCCGCCACACAATGAATACAAGAAGTAAACATGGCATTTCAAAACAAAAACACATTCTTTCTTCGGTTTCTTAAATACCTGCAAGTTATTTAAAGGCTCTTAAAGATCCGAATTGGTTTACAACAATGACAAGTGAGATTGATGCTAAGACAAAGACTTGCGATCTAGTACCTCGCCCTATAAATACTAATTTATGCGTTCTATGTGACTATTTAAAAACAAGTATAGTTCAGATGGAAAGCTATAGTGGCACATGGCTTGGTTGGTTGCAAATGGCAAATTGCATGAGTTTGGAGTTGATTTCAATGAAACATTCTCACTAGTTGTAAAACCAGCAACCATTCGAACGATCTTTCATCTAAGCTTGTCACGTAACTAGCCATTTCATCAGCTTGATGTCCAAAACACGTTTCTACATGGTTAATTAGCCGAGACAGTTTACATGGAACTGCCTACGGGTTTTGTAAACAATGACCATCCGGACTACGTCTGCAAGCTAAGGAAGGAAATTTACAGTCTCAAGCAAGCTCATCGGGCTTGGAATGCTCACTTTTCTCAATATCTCATTCGGATTGGCTTCAAGATATGTCACAACGATGCTTCTCTCTTTGTGTACTCACATTATGGTTGCATATATACTACTTTACGTATATAATATTATCTTGACAGCATCCACCAAAGCTGATAGTATGATTTTAATTTTCTCTATCAATCCCTTACACAACTATCATGGTCATTGTAGTATATAAAGTTATCAATCCAAATGGGTGTGTACTAGTAGAAAAGATGCAATGGATGCTTCTAAGTCAAGAAAATATGAAAATAGGGGTTTCTAACAAATCCTAAGTGAAAAAAGAATGCATAGAACTAAAAAGCATAAACAGAAACAAATATGCATAAGAAGCTAAAAAGGGTAAAAAGTAAAAACAGAGGAAAAGCAAGAAGGATAAAGATGCAATCAAATGTAAAGTAGTTCATGAGGACAAGGGTAATTGACTGAGATCTATCTCAATCTACCTATGCACCTAACATACCTCAAAAAATGATCTATCCCTAGATAGTAGATTCATATGCAACCAAGTCCAATCCCTTGATAAATGGAATCAACCTAAGCAATCACCAGAACTAACTCCCGTTAACGGTACACTACCTAGAAGGCATGAAGAACCAACCTACTAAAGCCAACAAGCTCCCTAAACATATAACTCCTTAGGTTGAGATGCATATCCTAAGCATCTAAATCGTTAGGCTAGGATGAGCAAATCTCTAAAATCACCATGATCAAGCATTCCGTTGAACACTTTTCGGGTGCTGGAATGCCCAAGATCAGATTTCAATTGGTGTGAAAGAAACCAACATTAAGCACAATGAAACAGAAGAGATTTATATGCAAACAAGCTTATGTGCTAAGGTAATATCAGAACATCAACCCTAGTCTACCCCATCCTCAGGAACTTAAGGAAACTATTCACTACTCATAAGTATGAAAGTAGGAAAAACAGAAATCGTGACCTTAAAACTAAACATCATGATCAAAAGTCAAACTTATGAAGAACAACAAGAACAGCAAGAACAACAAGAACTCAAACCTAGAAAATAAGAACAGCAATGAAACAGTAACAAACCCAGAAAATGATCAAAGTTAAAACAGAAGATTAAAATGAAAAACAGAAGATCAACATGCACTAGATAGATAGTAACCTTAAACTAAAAAGGAAAGTAAGAGAAAACAGTAGATTAGCATAAAACTTAAAGGATTTTGGGTTTTTACACCAAGAACACTAAGAACAAACAAAGGAAAAAGAGAGAAAAAGAAACCTAGGACAAAAACCTAAAATGGCAACAAAAACAGAACTTCCTAAAAATGAGGCGTTTTAGGGCTTATATAGTGTTTAGGAAAAGCCCTAAAATGCATGAAAGACAAAAAACAATCATTGGCTTGGTTCTTGGGTCAGGTCCATTATGGATTCAAGTTGGTCGGGTCGGAGCATGTTTGGCTCAAGCTGAGAAGTGTGTGAGATCGAGCCAAAGAAGTCGGGACCAGGGGAGCTAAGTGAGATTGAGCCGAGAAGGGAAAGTTGGAGATCAAGGCGAAGGTGTTACGTGGATCGATCTTGAGTGATGCGTGAATCGATCCAAAGTTGTTGCATGGATTGATCCAAAGTGATGCGTGGATCGATCCAAAGTTGTTGCATGGATCGATCCAAAGTGATGCGTGGATCGATCCAAAGTGATGCGTGGATCGATCCAAAGTGATGCGTGGATCGATCCAAAGTTGTTGCATGGATCGATCCAAAGTGATGCATGGATTGATCCAAAGTTGTTGCGTGGATCGATCCAAAGTTGTTGTGTGGATCGATCCAAGAGGGAAAGTGGAACGAGACGATAGTTGAGCTGGATTGATCTGATGGTGACGCTGGATTGATCCGCGTTGAAGTTGGCCCGTCCTTTGGATCGATTCGGGCCTTGTGTTGGTCGTTCTAGCTGAGTCCTAGCTTGAGATGGTCTATTCCACACATTTTCCTTTCCTCTTCTAAATTTTCACAAATCATCCTTAAAGCTCCCGAAAGTCCTAAAAATCTTCAAAATGCGTGCATATGCGAATACTAATGCAAAAATCCCTAAGAATCACAAACTTGCTAATAACAACTATAAATTGTATATATGCACACATAAAGACCTCAAAATTAATGCTAAATGACTTCTAAAACCATGAAAATATAGAGACATCAACTCTCCCAAACTAAATCTTTGCTTGCCCTCAAGCAAATAATTCAAAAGTCTGAGAGTGAGGTTTGAAAGTGGGAACTCATAACCAAAACATGATACTTACACAGATAATATTAATGTCCTGGTTACTAATTCTAGAATGCAGTCTTAATCTCGTCCTACTTAAAAACTTTAGCCGTACTCATCACAGTTCATCACAGACCAATTCCAACTTCCACAATGCATTCAAATTCGTTTTCCTGTTTAACATTCATTAATCAGGAACCATGGATCAGGTCATCTGCTTTCAATGAACTCATTTGGTTAAGGACAGGTTAAAGAGTAAAGGTGGCCCCTTCATGAAATGGTTAATGATTCAGAATAAGGGTTCTCTCAAAAGGGAATGAGCTTTAGCAGAAGACTAAAGGTAGGAACACTTAGATGCATACAGAAATAGAACTCCATCTACCCAATGCTAATGAAACATAAGTTTCATGATTCTACCCAGTAAGGAGTCCTAAATCTACCCTTTGACACTTGAAGTGATCCAACTTATTCACATATTCCCCTTTTTCATCTTTTCTTTAGTTACACTTAGAAGAAACTTCTTTCTTAAATGACTGCTAGATATTTCAGGAACTTATTTACTTAAACACTTATGGCCTATGACCTTTTCATTTATACTATCTTTATGGGTTTTACCCTTTTGAATTCATTTTCATATACTTTTTCTTAATCAGCACTAGCCATACTTCTTTTGCATACCATTGTTCCCCCAAACTTTCTACTAGCATATTCTTATTTTTTTCCATTCCTCTCCTAAGGTTCTTACTTAACATTTCCTTTTTACCAACTACCGGTACCCTTTCATTCATTTCTACCCAAACCAACATCCAAAATTGAATCCCACCTAGTCCTATCTAGTCCAAAAAGCATGGACCAGAACTACATGAGACCCTATTCCTGTCAGTTTGAACCTAACATGTTTTACCAAGCTCATTCCATAAAAGACATGCCACTCAGTAGTAAATTCAGGGTTTGAAAGAAGGCAAGGTTCAAGGGTGGGGATTCTATTTTGGTTAACAAGAGTGGTAAAAGGTAGAAGATAACCCAAATATGTATATACTATCCATGAGTTCATATTCAACACAAAAACATGATAATTACACATTCAAATTTTAAGTTCTAATAGATAGAAGCAAACTTCAAATCACAGCATGCTCCAGGAGATAAATAATCATGCAAGTTCACATTCCAAGCAAGGTGTAGTTTTACTTCAGACAATTTCAGGATGCATTAGACAACTAATACTAGGGCACTAACATTTTCTGAGAAAACAGCGTGCTTACAAAGTTATCATCTTCCTAGTTCCCTATGCATATGCAACTACATGAAATTTCAACATCCTATATGCAACTACATTAAATGCAACTACTATGACACTCTGTTTTTGAAGGATGATTTTCGAAAAAATTGCAAATTTTTATGGTTTTTACATGCTAATAGATGTTATGTATGCTATGCAAAGATGAAGACAAAAGAACAAACAATGAAATTTTCATTAGATAGCAGTCCTCTGAATCCTCCTCCAAACCTGAATTACACAGTCTCTGTGTAACCCAAACTCGAAGGAGCGTTCAGAAGGATAATAAGAAACAAGGATAAGAAGCATACTTATGGAAATTGAAAACGAAAAATAGAAAACACACATGCGAATGAAAACGGATTTTACAATGGTAGGGTGGATGGAGATGGACCTCAGTTACCCCAGTTGGGCTAGTAGTCATCTAGATAGAGGGTTGAAAAGGAGTCCACACCAGATACCATAGGTGCCATTTGGGAGATGATTGCTCTTAAGACATAAATGGCATGGCAGAACTCGAGGTTCTCAGCTCTATCAAAGGAAACCCATCTATGGTTTGGGAGTAGGAAGACTCCTTGGTTAAGGAAAGTCAGCTGGAACAAATAGCAAAATTGGGAGTCCAAGTTCCCGACTATGAATTGTGTTTTCGTCAAGTAGTTCATGTCCATTATTCTTGATGGGACAAAACTTCCACCAAGTAGTCCCTGAGTATACTTGAAGATGGANTGTTTTCCCCCCCCCCCCCCCCCCCAATGCTTAGTTTGGGTCTCATCCTTCCTCTTGTTCCCCAGTTGGGGCTTTTGAATGTCAATAGTTGCTCCAAGAACAACTTGAGGGGACAAGGTCTTAGCTCAGAGACGTGGTGAAATAAGTTTTGTTCTGCAGAGAGTTTCATATGTGTTCATGGAGACCCAGGCGCAGGTAATTCAGCTCTTCAGCAATTACGATGTTGGTGTCTTTCCTAGAATAGAACGAATTGGCTAAGATTTGCTGCACATATCTGATCGCTTGGTGGCGGATGCTCGAGCTTTTGGTCCGTCCGTGCTCAAATTTGATGGCCGCTATTTCATCCCAAACGAACTCTACCTCCTCTTGAGCATCGGCGAATCTGTTTGGTTGATGCTCCATGCAGTGAAAGCCGTAGATACCCCATAATTTCCCGAAAGTTAATTTGTTGGTTTTGCCATCCAAGTCCTTAAAATTTATAAAACGTCCAAAATTTCTATCAACTTCATCATCGTCATAGCAATAGGTAACCTCCAAAGATGCTAGGAACATGCAAGTTCCTAGTAGGCCTCATGATTCATGGTGACCACGCTAGATATCCTCATTTTCCCCAGTATGTCTTGGACTTCTTCCAGGATACTAAGAGTACTCAGAGTCTCTGTATCTGGAAACCTTGATCATGTGAAGTCTAATTGCATCAGCCTCCCATAAATTTCTTCAACTGGTTGTTCATGTGAACGGCTTGGCTTTGCTCCATATGACATTTTACCTATATCAAGTTCATAAACAAACATTTAGAACTTAAACCTTGAAAAAATGATAATTAGAGAAGTTTAGTTCATGCATTAGGGAGTTTATTAACCAAAAATTTCAGAGGTTTAGGAGTTCAAGTTAAAACTGAATTGCTTGCAATCGAAAACTGTTTCAAAGTTTAGAAAAAATTTGTAGAATGAAAGGATTTAAACCGATTTAGGCGATTCTTTAAAGCTTCGGGAGGGTTTTTTGAGAAACTTGATGCAATCACGAAATGATAAATGAGTATGAAGTGTTTAGAGTGATGAGAAGTTAAGAGATGAGGGACTCCCTTATATAGGCCTCTTGGTCGAAATTGAGGTTGTGGTAGTGAGGAGTGGTGAGTGGAAACATGTGGGTGAGGTTCAAAGGAGTGGTATGTGGAGTAGGTATAAAGAGGAGACATTGGAGTGATGGAGGTGTAAGAGATATTTTGGGGAATCTTCGAAACGTGAGAGGACACTTATTTGGCATGAGGTGGGTACTGGGCAAGTGGTGAAGCTTGGCTCGATTTCAATCATTCTCAAAATGGCTCGATTGGACTTTGCTTGGCTTGATGGTCCCTTTTTTTGGCTCGATCAAAGCCTTAAGAAGTGGCTCGGTCATGGTTCGAGCATGTGGCTCGATCCCGTTTTGAAAACGGATTGATCCAAATGAAGGTGGCTCGATCATTGCGTTTGTTGCGGCTCGGCCATATCGAGCATGGCTCAATCAAATGTTGAGGATGGCTTGAGCACTGGTTGGAGGTGGATCGATCCGACGGAAATTTTTGGCTTGATCATTATTGAGACTTGGCTCGATCAGACCTATTGTGTTGGATCGATCCTAGTGTAACGTGGCTCGAGCATTTCGTGAGCTACAGTTTGATCATGGGTCGAGCAAAGGTTTGAGCTAATCTACTTCTTATTTTTCCTGATTTGCAAAGTCCAAAACGTATCCCCTAGGTACCTAAAACACCAAAACCAGATAAAAACTAAAATGCATTAAATCAAGTACTGAAATTAAAAAGCATTGAAATTTAAATATATACAGAGATAGACATGGGACTTCCTCCCAAGTGAGCTTGTTTTAAGTCACTAAGCTTGACTTCCTGTTTTTAGGATTAATGACCCTGAGACGGCTCTCCAGAGAGAACCGAGGTCTTTTATGAGAAAACTCTTTTATCACCGTTTTTATCAACCTTGTAGTTCAGCTTTGGTTTTTTCATCAACTTCCATAGCAAGTATAATGTCTTCACCGGATAGTATTTCCTTAATCATGAAGTTCTTGGAACATAGTGGATCCACATTTCCCAGATAATACCTGAACCTATTGTTAAGTAAAAACACTTGGTCTCCATTCTTGATTTTCAAGGTTCGGGTACGAGGTTCCAAACAATTTTCAGAAATTGGAGTGCCCGAAGTTGGTTTTAGAGTTGGTACACGTTCAGATTGAGGTTTGAACTCAGGAATTCCTTTTCCTGGACCCTTCAGATTGTCATCCGCTTTTGACATTACCAATGTCCTGATTTCCCTTAACTCCACAAAAACTCCTTTATTTGGTTCCTTAATAAGCTTGAAAGCTTCATGGTGCATTGCATACTGTGTTGGATCCTTACCCAATCCATCTTCAACTGCTTCTCTTCTTGAGTACCCATCTTTATGATTGTCCTTATTCAGTTCCTTGATAGAGAATATCTGCCCTTGGATAGTGAGCTTCTTAGATTTTCTCCTGATGTTGAAAATCATTTTTGGACCTCTTCATACGTTCAGCTTGATGTGACCCTTCTTAATATTTATTACATCTCCAACTGTTTCTAGGAACGGTCTTCCAAAGATCAATGGATCTTTTGGTTCTTCATCCATCTCCAATACCACAAAGTCTGTGAGTATTGTTGCATCTTTGATCTTGATAGGTAAGTTTTCCAAGATGCCGATAGGATACCTAATTGATATGTCTGCCAACAACAAAGTTATGTTGGAAGCTTTGAACTTGTCGAATCCCAGCTTCTTGACAGTGGACAGACGCATTAAGTTGATAGATTCTCCCAAATCACAGAGGCATTTGTCAAAGGTCAGGGGTCCTAGTGAGCAAGGCAGGGTGAATGAACCAGTATCCTCTTGTTTTGTTGTTATCAAAGCATTGCACCCGTCAAATGGTTCCAGCACTTCCTGAGCTATTTCTTCCTTCATAGGTTTCTCAAAGACATCTGAGTATTTTGCCATGATCTCTTTCTTGAAATTTGATGGGAATGCCAGTCTTGGGACATAGAGTGGTGGATCATAAGGTGTTGCAATCTCCTTTGAAGTAGGTGACTTATCAACAGACTTATTAACAGGAACATATTCTTCATACTCCATAGGTGCAACTACGTTTGAACTCAAATCTCCCTAACCTGAATCACACTGTCCTCAGTGCAAATAGTAGTGTAAGTTGGAGGAGGAATGTTAGTGGTATGCCCGAGATAGATGGCAATGACATTAGCATATTCCTTCGGGTTTTGCACAGACTTTCCCGAAAGTTGACCATTCATAGAAGCATAAGTGGATGCGGTCTTGCCTTCGAGAGCAGTGACCCTAGAGTTAAGAGTTTCAAGCTTCGCATAGATGGCACCGAATAAAGTGTCCATCTTGTGTTGAATTTCACCAAATTTCTTTGATGTCTCCATTGCACTATTGGCTTGACCTTAAAGAAGTTTCTGTAATATTGCTTCGATGTTGAAAGGTGGAGCCGGAGGTTGGTTAGATGAGAAGCCAGGAGGTGCACCAGTAGGTTATTGATGTGGTTGTTGAAACCATTTTCTTGTTGTTGCTGCTTCGGGAAGAAACCTCTATTTTGATTGTAGTTGATGAATTGTTGAGCGTTCTTCTGTTGTTGCGGTGGATATATTTGGTCTTGTGGGTTAACGACGTTGTTGCTTCTGTAAGAAAGACCAGGATTGTTGGAATAGTTGAAGAACCCTTTGTTGTAACCACCTTGGTTCTACACATATCACATTTCCTCTTGCTGGTTAATCTCCCCAGCTTGAATCTGAATTTGTTCTTCATCAGTGATGAAGTGGACTTGATGTTGTTAACCTAAGAGTAGCATGTCCAACTTCTCATTCATGGCTTGATGTCCTTCTTTGTGTTATCATTAGAAGCAGAACCACTTCAAGGTGTTCAGTCATAGTCTTCAATGTAGATCCTATCGGACTAGGCAATGTTTTCCACTAGCTCCCATCCTTCATCCACACTTTTGTTGAGGAAGTTCCCGTTGCTGGCTGTATCAAGAAACATCCTAATCTTAGGTAAAGCACCTCGATAAAAGGTGTTGAGGAGTGACGCTTTGCTGAATCCATGATGGGGGCACTGCATTGTTTAGTTCTTGAAGCGCTCCCATGCTTCAGAGAATGTTTCAGCATTCCTTTGCGCGAAATCCGAGATATCATTCCTCAGTCGAGCTGTTGTAGAAGTAGAGAAGAACTTTGCAAGGAATGCTTTCTTGCAAGCATCCCAGGTGGTGATGGAGTTCTTGGGAAGCGACTTCTCCCATTGGTGTGCCTTCTCCCCCAAAAAGAATGGGAAGAGGTTGATAATAGGATTTTAAGCCTATTGAGTATCAATCACCCATCGTTGTAGTATAGATGGGTTTGTCAATCCATAATGGGAGTGTACTAAACAATCTGGATGTAATGGATGCCGTAAAGTCAAGCTAAATGTTAAAAAGGGGTTTGTTGCTAAAAGGTCCTAAGTGCAATGAACATAAAAAGCATAAAACAGAAAGAAGCATAAAACACTTAAATGCAAAACAAAGTAAAAGCAAAAAAGGGTAAAAGTGCAATCAATGTAAAGCAGTTCCTGAGGACAAAAGATAATTGACTTGAGAATCCATCCTGGGCTACCTAAGTACCTAACATACCTCAAACAATGAGCTGACCCCTAGACAGTAGCTATACATACAATCAATTCCAATTCCTTGGCAACCAATCTCAAGCAAAGCAATCACAGACTCAACTGACGTCATTGATGGTGACTACCTAGCAGGCATTAACCACTACTACTCTAGCTAACTATTTTCCCACATCTATTAACAGAGAAGGGGAAACGAATCTCTAAAACCCCCTCGGTCCGGTCACCTCCAATGACTCACCTTCCGGTGTTGTAGGGCCTAACGGCGGGTCTTCGTCCCTTCCGGTAGAAGTACAATCAGCATTAAGCTGAGGAGGAACCAAAAGGATCTAAGAACAATCAATTTAGGTACCTAAGCAAACCCATAACATGAACCCTAATCTACCCCCATCCTCAGGAACTTGGATGACTACTCATGGGAGTAGAAGCAGATGAAACAACAAACATAACTTNGAAACAACAAACATAACTTCAAACTTAAACATGCAGATCTAAGAAGAACAGCAAGAACACAAACCCAGAAATGAAGAACAGCAATGAAACAGTAAATTAAAACAGAAGCTAAAGGCTTAAAACAAAAATAGAGATGCACAAACTAAAGAACAACCTAAGGCTAAGCAA
>OVBE01013626.1:0-12585 GCA_900406425.1 Iberis pinnata | reverse complement strand
TTTTAATGGTATTTAATGTAATATTTAATAAATAAAAATTTAGAATAAATTCTTCACGGTTAATAATATTTTCAACCATCATCATCAGTTTTNCATCAATTTTAAAGAACCTTATGAAATTTTTTACAATTTGTTTTAAATTTTCTATGCTTTTGTTCATTTTTAAAAATTTAAAAATGTTTTTGTCCAACTATTATATTTTATTGTTTTCGTGATTTATTTTGGAAATTTTCGAATTTTTTCCTCAATTTTCATACTTTTTTTTAATTATTTGGATTTTTTGGGATTTTTTGGGTTTTTTTGGATTTTTAAATGTTTTTTTAATTAAAAAAATAAAAGTTAACGGTGCCTTAAACGGTAAGTAACCGAACTCGTGTAAAATGGGCAGATATTGATAGTTTGTTTATTAAACTGGGCAAACAATTTAGTTGGTGTATTAAGTTGGGTATTCGAATAGTTCGTGTATTAAAAGGGTAATTGGAACACAATTGGTGTATTAAAATGGAATTTTCCCAAAACTTTTTGAATATGCCACAAGTCAACTTTTTTTTACAATATACCATAAAAATGTAGCAATGTGGTATTGAGTTAATTTTTATTTGTGCCTTCATTTGATGCATTCAAGAATATGAGTGGGTGTGATTTGATAGACATTTAAGTGCCACAAATAACATTAAATTAAGTAACCATTGGTTAATATGTTTTTTATATACAAAATGTTAATTTATTGTATTTTTAATACTGGTTTCGATAGACAAAGAGAAGGAGAGAAGAAATCATGTAATAAAGTTTGTTAGACTGGATGGGTTGAGTGTGGACTTAATTAAGTTATATAAGTAATTTTGATGTATAAGACGATATAGTGCGTGGTACAACTGGTCCACCTCATATCGGAAGACAACAATGGATAAATTCTTTTAATGGACAATATTTAGACACTTTTGACGTTTATTGCCATCGTCCATAAGCTGATGATGGTATTCAGTATGATACATCTGGTAATGTCCATGAGTATGATGAGGACATGATGTCCATTGACAACCTATAATGTGATAATGCACACAAAATGAACATTAAGTAATTATATTAGTTTGTGTGTTCTGAGAAATATTGTCCACATGTGTTAATTGTGGACAAAAATTATCGTATGGTCCCATATGGGCACACACTATATTGGTCCATGAAAAATTGTTTTGTCCATCTGACTTTGTGGTGGACTATTCAATGTACATTCGTCCATGTGTCATTTGATGGACAAGACGACACAATGCATGGTACATGTGGTCCATCTCATAATAGGGCATTGTCATCCGCCATCAACAAGCCGCTTCGTATCGGAGGATGACAACAAATGAATTCTCTTAATGGACAATATTAAGACACTTTCGACGTTTTTCGCCATCGTCCATCTACTGATGATGATATTCAATATAATATATCTAGTAATGTCCATGAGTATGATGAAGATATAATGTCCATTGACAACCCCATAATGTGATAATGTACACAAAATAAATATTGAATAATTATATTAGTTTGTATGTTATGAAAATTATTGTCTACGTGTGTTAAATATGGATGAAATTACCATATGGTCCTATATGGGTACGCATTTTACTGGTCCACATAAATTTATTTTGTCTATTTGATTTATGGTGGACTACTCAATATATATTCTTCCAGGGGCGAATGCAGCTTTTGGATAAGGGTGCAAGTGCACCCAACTAATTATTAATTTTCTAACTCATGAATCTTTATTGACAAATAGCATACAAAGTAGACTATTGTTTAAAAATCACATAATATTATGTAATATATAATGTTTTCTTAGTTATTAAGTCAGCCATTCTATCGTTATCTTTGTATAGAAACATAATTAAGGATCTATTCATCTTTTTTTTTTCTTGCTATTTTCATCATCTTTCATTCATGCTAAATCAATCAAGTCTATAATTTAAAATATAAATTTGTAAAGCTATCGGTTTGTTATTGACTTTGATTTTACACATTGAATACAAAATGAATATATCATATAAACTTTGGTTAATTAGAATATTTTCAAAAATATTTAGTTATAGTCCACTTTTAATATTTTAAAATCTTTTCAATATTTTAAAATGAATGATTTTAAGCATATCTAACCAATATTACATTCATAATATCTAATATAATAGATGATTATATTTTAGTTTCATATGTATTTATTTTGGTACCATATTGAATATTTATGTTATCTATTACACTATATAGATTAACTAAATAATTATAAAAACTAAGGGGGTGTTATTGGTTATGGTGTTTAATGGATTTGTAAATCCATAAGAATTTGGAAATATATGGATTTTGAAATCATTGGATTTAGAAATAGAAATACCATGATTTAAGTTTGGATTTGGTCCTTTGTATTTTTAATTTTTAAACACTTCCAAATCCACCAAAATACAAAGTGAATTTTAAAATCCAAATACAAATCACAAAATGAATAACACTGGATTTCAATTAGAATTTACAAATCACTAAACGAATAACACGTGATTTCATTTAGGATTTACAAATCATTAAACGAATAACATTTGATTTCGCATGGATTTCAAAATCCATTAAAACACTACAATCAATTTGAATATATCATTTGTCTTCTAGAACTATGACACTCATGCAGGAAAAACTTTCACTTTAAAGTAAAAAGAAAACTTTTTTTTTCTTTATAAGGAAGAGGGAGACTNGACTAAAATTTTTTTTTTTTTTTTTTTTTGTCGACTTAAGTAATATTATAGAGAGGCCCAAAACGTTTACAACCCAACAATAATTAAACAAAGACAGAGATGAAAGCAACGATCCTGCAAGCAAAACAGAGTCAACAAAAGAAGAATTACTCAGCTTTTTATGATATGAACATGCAACTCTCTTCTCTAAAAGTATTTGTCAGCCACGAAGGAGCTACAGCCGCGACATAAGACTGCACATTGTTGGAGTTAGTAACACTTTTAGCTAAAAGAGTTGTGCCATTGATCCAAGAGGAAGGTAAATGAGAGCATTTCCATCTCCGAAAATGATTCAGTCTAAGATGAATTTTTTCTACTTGAAATCTTAGTAAAGGCCAGTAAGGAGGCTTATTTACTGCACTTAGCAGTTCCTTCGCATCTGCCAAAAAACTAATATTGTCAAAACGTAGCATTGCCATGTCTTATAAAGCCCATACGAACACTTGATACTTAGCTTCATTCTTGGTTTCCACATTGAAGAAGGACCTTCTACTATGTAATATTAATTGTCCTTCTGAGTTCCTTAGAGCTCAACCAGCTCCAGCCAATTTTGAGATTCGATTCCATGTCACAACAACTGAACATGATGACCAAGTTTCACCCAAGACAAAGCAATCTCTGAATTTTTTTTGCTTACGGACCAAAGAAACTGTCCTTTCTTGGTCTTTCACCTGAATGTTGTTCACCTCCACCCATAATTTGAATTCGCTTCTGATTTTGATCGATGTAGACTATAATTCAAAGGCTTTACCTCTAAAAAGAAGAGCATTTCTATTCTTCCACAAGTACCAAAAAATCCAAGGGTACATGAATTTTTTCTCTTCTGATAAGCAATCAGTGTAAGACTCAACAAATGGAAGAGATTAGTGAAGACTGATTGTTTACAGAAACCACCTTCATGAGTAGGTATAAACAAGATTGCCCATAGCTGGCGTGCAACATGACAAGAGAAAAGGATATGGTTAACTGATTCTGCTTCTTGTCCACACATCATACATTGATTATCCACTATGTGATGACGTTTTTCTAACGCATCAACCACCAGGATAGCTTTATTGCAGGCTCTCCAGATGAAAAATTTGATTTTTGCCGGTGCATCTACACTCTAGATTAACTGTTTTAGACCATTAACAGAGAGATGAATATTTTCTTTGGTTCTGGCTTCAACAAATTTGAGAGCAGCTGCCAACTCGTATCCTGATTTTACACTATAATCTTCACTTTGAGTGCCTTTCCATATCCAAAATCATATGAGAATACTACATGATGTTTCTTGACAATAGGTTCACATCCTGAGGATAGAAGAGATAATTTAACATTGATAGTTCCATCTTCTACTTCTAATATCAATGAGGGAGTGAACTTTCTGATCCAATTCAATGATTGGTTGTTTAATAAAATGTCTTTTTGCTTGATCTCCAATAATCCACTCCTTTGTCCACACTTTAGTGTTTTTGCCATTTCCTATCCTTCTCTGAATTCCTTGAAGAATGAGATCTCTTCAGAAAAAATGCTTTTCCAGTAATATCGTACCAGAGCTAAAGTATCTGTGTTTGAGCACTCTCGCCATCAGACTATGTGGATACTTCATGATCCTCCAAACTTGCTTGGCTAGTAATGCCTGGTTAAAGATATATATATATATATATATATATATATATATATATATATATATATAAATCCCAAACCTCTAAGCTCTTTAGGAAAGCACATTGTTTCCCATTTAATCCAATGAATCTTCCTTTGTCCTTGAACCGATGACCACCAAAACTCTGAAATGAGAGAGACCAACTTTTTTGCTGTGGTATTAGTAATTTTGAAGCAAGACATAGATTAAGCAGGAAGGGCAAGTGCTACAACTTTTATAAGTATTTCTTTGCCACATAACGGAAGGAATCTAGAGAACCAGCATGAAAGTTTTGCTTGCACCCTTTCTGCTAAGAATTGGAAGATTTTCACTTTTGATCCCTAAAAACTCTCTGATAAAACCAAATAATTTCCATTCCCACCTAATCTATCTATTCCAGTAATTCGTTTGATACACAATTTAATATCTTCATGTAACAGAGATCCAAAGGTGATAGAAGACTTGTTCAGATTAACAAGTTGTCCAAAGTCTTTATTGTATTTTGCAATGGCTTTAAACAGATTTTCACAATGAGTTCGAGAAGCTTTGCACATGAAGAGGCTATCATTAGCAAAAAGTAGATGACTGATTAAAGGTCTAGATGAAGAGATTCTAAGCCCTGAGAATAAATTTCTTCTTTTAGCTCTCCTCAAAAGATGAATTAGGCCCTCTGTACACAACACAAATAGGAATAGAGATAAAGGGTCTCCCTGCCTCAGTCCTCTTTGAGGCTCAATGAGACCAAAAGGCTGATTGTTGATTAATATTGCAAAAGACACCGAAGAAACACAACTCCAAATCCATCCAATCCATCTCTGATCAAATCCCAACAATTTTAGAATCATTCTGAGATAACTCCACTCTAATCTATCATAGGCTTTCGATAAATCAGTTTTGAAAGCTACAAAAGCTTCAGAGATTTCTAAATCAGCATGTAGTGCATGAATGCATTCATGAGCTATCATGATGTTATCAATAATTAGCCTCTAAGGTACAAAAGCATACTGTGTTGGAGAGACTATTTTGTGAATCATCGGTTTCAGCCTTGCAACCAAGATTTTGCTATAATTTTGTACAAGACCGAGCATAAGCTAATCGGTCTTAAATCACTCATCCGATCCAGGGAAGGTTTCTTAGGTATCAAGCTGATTAGCGTGAAGTCCCAATCCTTTGGGGGTACACTTGTGAGGAAAAAATCCTTTATCTCATAAATAACTTGGCTGCCAATAATGTGTCAGTATTTCTGGAAAATTCCAGCAGTCATTCCATCTGCACCTAGGGCAGAAGTGGGATTCATTGCAAAAACAACATATGTAATCTTCTTATTTGTTACCCTCCCAGTTAGTTTGACATTCATCTCCGCAGTTAATTTCTTTTTAAAGCCTTTGTAATCTCTTTCGTCAAGAGCTAAATTGCAAGATTTGAAAAGGTTCGAGAAATAATTAGATGCTATCTCTCCTTTTGATGCCTCAGATGTGTGAGAAGTTCCATCTTCTTTCTTTAAAGACTCAATTATCTTCTTTTTCCTCTGTTCTTGGACTGCAGTGTGAAAGAACTTCGAATTTTAGTATCCTTCTTTGAGCCAGGATTCTCTACCTTTGTGGCTCCAATATGATTCCTCATTCTTATACTCTAGTACCAAACTTTTTTTTTCATTAACCAGTCTCGTGCTTGGTTGAAATTCAGATTCTACCAGCTCTAGTTCTCGATGTAACTTGTGAATCTTTGATTTGGAATTAAAATTTTCTTTTCTTTTCCACTTACTTATCTCTCTTCTGCAGTTTCTTAAATTCTCAGTTACAGTCATTCTTCTCGAATAATTGTTTTTCCAGGTTCTCCTTATAATGTCTCTTACTTGTGGTTCTTTTGGCAGTCTTTTATTAAAGATAAAGGACCCTCTAAAGGAGGGAGCAGAGGGCCTTAATGAGACAAGGATCGTACGATGATCTGATCCCCGTTTCTCCAAAAGCTTTTGAGATGCAGACGAGAAAAGCTTCAACCATTCTTTATTAGCAAAACATCGATCTATTTTACATTGCACCCAATGTTTATGCCTCCAACCTCCCCAAGAGAAACCATTACCTTCAGCATCAAGTTCTTTCATACCACACATTTTCAACATATCATTTAAATCTTCAAAGGAAGCTTCACTTCTCTTCGGACCTCCCACTTTTTCTCCATTATGGAGCGTTTCATTAAAATCACCTAAAATACACCAGGCTTATTTTCTGTTCACCTCGACCCGCATGATTTTCTCCCAAACTATGTATCTTACCGAGTGATTTGGTTCTCCATATATGAACGAGACAAAAAGGTAAAAGAACCCAAAAACAAGGATACATCCATTATATTTTTATCCACAAAATGGAAATTCACGTTTACACTATTCTTCCAAAAACAAGCCAACCCACCACTAAGACTAAGACGGTTTACAATATATAACCGATCATACCCCAACCAGGCTTAAAGATCTACCAAAATATTTCTCATATTCTTAGTTTTCATTAAAAACATTACATACGGGAATAACTCTATACGAAATTCCTGTAACCTTGGAATTACCAAGTCTTCAGGTTTCCCCAATCCTTGGCAATTCTAGCTCAAAAGTGACATTACTCCTTTGGTGACTCCTCCAAGGGAGTCACCAATATCGCTGAGACTTTAGCCTTCTTAGTCAGGCTGGTTCCATCTTCTGGTGCCTTTCTTTTACATGAGTTGTCTAATTTGTTGTTGTCTAGCTGCACCATAGTCTGATCTTCATCTTGAGCAGGGACTTAGATCTCTTGACTAGTCGTCTTCACTGAGTGAAGCTTCTTATCTTTCCGATAACAGAGGACCCTGCCACATGTAGACCAGATGGTTGAACCACATCTTCTGGATTGGACTCATTGCTTCTTGGTAGACTGACTCTGTTGTGGCTTCCTCTTGTAGCATTTTGTCTCCTCGCGAGTTCAAAAACCGTTGTAGCAGCTTTAACAGCATCCGCAAGTAACTTTGGCGTTGTAGGAGGGCATGTAGATTCATGAGATCCCAATTCTGCAGTAAAGTCAAAGATTATACCTTTAATTTTGTTAATGTCATGAGAGATAACGGGTGCTTCTCTAATCTTAACACCATTTTTTGAACAATTGGATCTTGTTCAACTTCTTTAAGGGATGAGACTATTTTAGCTTCTCTTAAGCTTTTATCTTCACTATTCTCAGGAAGTAGGTATCTCTTCATCTCCTCTAGTACCTCTGGAACAATTATTGGTCTTCCAGCCACAACAATAAATTTGAATTTATTCTTCTTAAACAATATTCTTCTTAAACACATTACTCAGCGGGTCGTCTTCTGGGAATTGAAACTCATTTTTTTTCTTTTGGGCTGCTGTCCTTGGAGCTTTTATTGTGGTGTTGAGTGTTGAGTTTGAGAGGACACGATGTATTTTCATGAGAAAGACTTTGACAAGTAAAGCACCTCTTATGAATATGTTCATAAGCAAAGAAAACAATAGTAGATTCTCCACATGGAAGGTGGACAATCTTGGATCTACGTAGGGGACGAGCCACATCCAACCTCATGAAAACTCGAACATATTCATGGGTTTGATGGTTAAGAGTGTCTAGGGCTACCTCAACCACACGTCCTATATGCTCTCCCAAGAAAGTAATTTCAGTATAGTAGTCCACAAGGATACTTTTGAACTGAACCTAGACAAAGATGTATTGCAGGAAATCTGGTGGAGGGTTTGGTGTCCATCGTTCCAAGACTAATGTTCATTCGTTATGAGATTGGAATCCTTTATCCAACACCTCTTTCAGATCATGTTCGGTATTAAAAATAAACTGGAACCGTTTCTTCGTCAGAGCTACACCACGTACTCTCCCCTGTTTTTGCCACTTCCTATGCATGTCTAGGACCAACTCTTTGACAGAGAGGTTTAACGATTCGCTTGATGATGCTCAGGTTGTTTCTTTCGGCTGATGAGAACTCGGGGATTTGGAATCTGAAAGGGAACATCTTCTTCTTTTAGAGACAGAGCAGCTAGTTGTTTATCTATTTCGATTGACATCTTATAAATTGTTATGAGAAGATGGAGAAGAAAGTATCGGTGGTCTAAAATTTTTCAAAAACGTTGGAATTTTTTAGAAAAATATCTTGCGGAGGAGACAGAGGAAACGGTGGTGACAAGAAGCGTATCTTCAGAAACTTCACGGTGCTCAAAGTTTAATCACACAAACCGAAGTCAAAGTTAGCTTCCCGATGCTCCAAAACCAAACAAAGTGAAACCTTTGTTTAGAATCAGAGTTCTATGCCCTACACAAGGGAGTTCTTTTTTGAAATGAGACTAACATTCTCTAAAATCTAAAAATTAAGAGAAAAAAAGAAACAAAAAATGGAGATGAAAGATAATGGAGGTTTCAACATCAAAAACGAGTATAAAGAGTGGAGAAAAAGGTTGAAAAATAGGAAGACATGACATGAGTTTATTGGAAAGTGAAGTCGAACTCATTAGAGAATTCAAACCGGATTTTATATTTTAGTATATTCTAATACAGTTGACAGTTTCTTTTTAAAGAAAAAAATTTTAAAATGAAAAATTGAAAAAATAAATTGAGGGCAAATTAAAATTGTCTTTCGGCAACTCATCATGATATGGTATGTTCTTAAAGAAAGATACAATATGACATATTGGATACTATTATAATTTTATATAGTAGTATGAATAATTTATTCAAAACAAAAACCCAACCCAAATCGAACCAAAATTTATTCCATTCTTAGTTGGGTCTTATATAATTAGACCCAAAAACATGAACAAAAAATGATTTAAATTGAAATTCGAATGTCCACCCATAATTTTCATGAAAGGCTTAAGATTCTTGTAATACTAATTGCATTGCAAACTACAAATCAACTTATCAACTATGTTCTTATTCATTCCAATAACAAATATGTAGTTTTTAATTTTTTTTTCCGAAGCAATTTAATTCCAACAATAATCAAATAAATAAAAAAACAGGTAATCAACAACATACACAAACATTCAACACTTACATAGTCATTAGACATACATAAACATCTATTTAGAATATCCCCAGAAATCCATCTCACTAGGCAAGGAAAGCTGGTTAGACGCAGGATTTGGCTCAACAACAGAAGAAGAATTGTTGTTAACATCTTCAAACCTAATCCCTCTAGATGAATCTTCATTTCCCATGTGACATGTCACAAGTCTATCCATCATTCCCCATTCACCTAAACCTTGTTGTTGATGATGGTTATGATTAGCCACTGTCTCACATGTACCAACTTCTAAACCGGGCTCACACGCTTGCTGGTATTGTAAGCCTTCACTAGCTGCACTCTCACAATCTCTTTGAAGTCCTGAAGTATAGTCAAATCCAAGTGAAGGTGGCTTGTGGAAGATTGGTGGGTAATGATGTAGAGCAAGGTCAGGTTTGTTGAGTTCGAAGGTTGTGGCTCCGTGATTACGTACTAGCTGGTATGGACTGTCTCGGTGCATAAAGCTACGAGCTTGGAGGGTGTGTTCGTTGTTTGAAGCATCATGATTGTATTGGTCCGTTGAGTTAGCACTTGAGCCACCTTCATTCACTACTTTGAATAGATTCTTCTTCATGAACACTCTACAAACCACCCATCCATCTTCCTACAAGATCATAACCAACTAATTCAATTTAACACATCACGATAACAATGGTGTGACCCCGTATTAAGTCTTAAAGCTCTTGTGTAAATTCTACATATCATGTTAGAGAATTTTATGTAAATCAAGAGCATTGATATTATATATATTAGAGGATTTATCTCTCATTGGATAAAACACTAATATAGAAAAATATGATTAAATCCACTCATTGCTAATTGGTTACAAGTTATAAACTCATAAACCTATTTCGACTCGGAGCCTGACCCAAAATTGGTCTTGTCAGTCTAAACCATCATGAGATTAATGATTAAAGAGTCATTACCTCAAAGATGCATATATATTAGGCACCCCATATTAGAAAATTATAGAACAAAACACTAATATATAGTGGATATGAGTCAATTCATTCATTACTATTTGATTTGAACATACATATCCAAATCGTTTAAAATAAATAATCTATCTAGCTAAAAAATCTTATATATAAACCATGCTAATTAAAATTCATCATATTCTAATAGATGTTATAATTAATTTTGAGGTCGTGATATGAGTCAAATACTAGAGAAAATTTACTTTACCTTTTCTTTATAAAATAGCAGATAAAAAGAAAGTAAAATATAATACCGAAAAAGAATATATTGCGAAAAAGAAATATACTTAAAAAGCTAAATAATAAAAAGAGAGGTATCAACTATTAAATATGTTAAATTTTCATATATTTTAATATTCTAATAATAATAATACCTATAAATATAGTTAATTTAAATTTTAGTTTTGAAAATGGTCCATTTAAATAAATAAAGCGGCCGTATATATTTATGATCTTAATACTGCCTTTAATATAGTATAATGTAATTAAATGTATACGGCAAAGATGAATAATCAAAGTAATAAAAATGGGAAAACAACTTTAGTTGTAACCAATTCATCCTAAATGATATATATACATATATGCGCAATTGTGGTAAGTGATGGACTAGAAAGATGTATATATGTTTAAAGATTCTGCATAATTAAATTAAATGACGTACACTAAGGTTGGCTTGAGGATCATCAGAGTCTTCAAGACGGTACTCATGCATAATCCAATCAGTCTTCTGACCATGAGGAGCTCTTCCTTTATAGAACACAAGTGTCTTCCTCATTCCTATCTTCTTGTAAGAGTTCCTTATACACTTGTCTCGTCCTGTCGCCTTCCAAAACCCCGCATGAGTAGCACGGTTCGTCCTTGACCCTGTCGGATATTTCCTATCCTTATGGCTAAAGAAGTACCATTCATTCTGTGGAGTTGACCCTATCCTACATCTCTCTACAAATCACAAAAAGCATATTCAATCACAAATACTCAATAAGTGGAAAAGCTTTACAGATTTACCAAGAGCCGATCCTGAGATTTAATAGGCCGCAAGATAAAATGAAAAACATAGGCCGCTTTTTAAAATAAAATTTTGAAAATCGGCTGGTTCTTAAAGTTAAATTTAGAAAATATAGTAAAAGGGACCGCAAGCTCGTGCTTGCTCGGATTGGCCTCAGGACCGGTCTTGGATTTAGCAATGGACATATTGTGATGTGTTCTTGATGAATGAAATGAAAAAGTAAAATAGTAGTAGTACCTTGTAGATCCCAAGGCTCAAGCTTGTTTAAGTCAACCTCTCTGATAACTTCCATTTCAAACTTATGGTAAGAGATTTTCTTCTTCAAGTAGTAATGGAGAAGTTCTTCGTCCGTCGGATGAAACCGAAACCCAGGTGGCACTCCGTTCGACGACGAACCCATTTCGATTACGTTTTCTCTGATCAATCAATCTCTTAATTATAACATTTTTAAGCACTGCCTTTCTTTCTAAGCACCTACTAGTTTATATATTCATATATAGATACACACTCACACGTAATTGTCAACGGTTTTAATTAAATGGTATAATAATATGAATGTATGGTGAAGTTGACGGCCGGTGACCACGCCGCCGGAGATGCTCAAAAAGCTATCGTAAAAAGCAAGACTCGCCGGAGATATAACGTAAATTCGGCTACTTCACGTGTCTATACGCCATGTTGACTTATATCATTTATGAACGATCCCGATAAAAACAAACTTACAACTTTTAAATTTATTTAAATATCGTATTCAATTTTTGATTGCTCTCAAAGCAAGGAGGGAGAGGGAAATTGACTGACCCATATGGATTTGGGGATCTTCAATTCGAATTATACGGTCCATGTTTACGTATACGTATAGACAATTAATGAATATCAATGTTAAAAGAAAGAGGAATAATATACATAGAGATATGATTAAACATGGATGGTGATAGTGGACAGAGTATGAATATGCCATGCATTGGCCAATGGACAAGGTTAGGGCCTTTTCTCTCTGCACATGCACCTATCTCTTACCTCAGATTCCTTGTGATTTCTTTGTTTCCCTAACTTTCAAGGTTCCTATCTGTTAATTTTGTTATCACAGATTTAAGCAATCAATAAATAAGCACATCCCTTTGTATGCACATACACATATTATATATATATATATATATA